>QVTG01000184.1:0-43665 GCA_013305925.1 Geotrichum reessii | reverse complement strand
ATTATTATTATTATTATTATTATTATTATTATTATTATTATTATATTATTATTATTATTATTATTATTATTATTATGTAACTCCAGTGTATATGATTTGAGAACAATAAACAGATTTTTTATCTATGACGCGAGTTTCAAAACTTCTGACACAAAGCCTACTCTTTTTCATGTGAAATAAGAAACCAAACCAAAAAGGTTTATGCTTTTTTTTTTTTTTCATTTGTTCTTACATCACACAGTTACATAATTTAAATGCTTTATTTTCATTTTTTTATGTTTTAAATCTAATAAATACAAACCAACCAAATGAACTTTTTTTTATGTAATTTTTATTCAATGTCTTTTTTGTATATCTTTATTATTCTTTTAATTATGTAAATATGTCATGTATGGACAATAAATTCCATCTATGTAATTCTTAGAAAAAGCAACTGGAGAGATTTTTTATGACGTAAACAAATGGACTTTTGGAACACCAAAATTGTTAAAAACCATGTTGCTTACTGTCGTTCAGTCGATCAATAACATTTTGAGATTTTGCAGGTCAGCTACTAAAACACCAAGTTTACAATTAAAAATTAATTCAAGCCTATCAAAAACACAATTGTTCTTTGTGGTGATGATACATTTGGTCTCGATGTATTGGCTCGAACCTGGTACAATTAGCTATTGACAATAAGTTTGTTTGAATTTGAAAATTTAAATTTACATTTCAACATTTTATGTTTCATTTTAAGGTACAGAAAACTGTTGTTTGCCTGCATGCCTGCTCATTTGAGGGTCATATTACAATTGTAAACTGAGAAAAAGCATCTATCACCCGTTCGCGAATAACTTCTAGAAGATCGAAAGCTTTTGATAAACCGTCCCTGTGGTTTCAGTATACTATAAATACATAAAATTCATCTGATATGGAGGTTGAATTTACACCCAATATTAAGCTAATAAAACCCGACTGAGTTGCTGATCATTACAAAACTTTTCTAGACTGATAAGACTTCTAATTTAGCAGTGTTTGTCTCTTACTTGTACACCTATTTTTTTTTTTTTAATGTGCCCAATTAAAATGTTACTGAAATTAACATTTTATTTGAATTTCCTGTTGTAATTATTTTGAAAAAAGATTCAGGGTTATTTTAGTTTGGGGTAACTAGTAATACGTCTACGCATATAGAGGGAGCGGTGCAGAAATTTGAGAAGGATGGAAGTCTTCTATAATCTGCAAGGCTTCGTTTTAGACAAAACCCGGTAAGTTAGGCTCATGTAAGAAGCTTTTTTTTTTATTATGGTTATTAAAGGATGAGCAACTATAACTCCTTTTCTCAATTAAATCAAAATTGCGATGTCTAGGAATAAACACAAATCACAATTTTGTATTCATTATGCTTTTCTCTTCCGGGTTGGGTAACTGGCTGGCTATTTGCTATTTTGTTACGTAAAAGAATTGTAAATAATAATTACTTGGACCCAAAAAAAGGTTTAGTAGGAAATTTCTTCTAACAAGAAAGTAAACTAAAAGCCTGTTCATATAATGAAGAACATTGAATCAAACGACAATATCATTGCCATTTTTTGTCACTGGCCATTAGTATTCATACTATCATAATTCTAAAGTATGTGTAGAAAAACAAAAAATGCAACTTGCTTTTTTGAACGTATTGACATTTTTGTATAGTTGATTATTTTAATTATGTAATTATAATGCATGGACAATTAAAAGATTTTCTATTTACTTCTAATGTTCTAAGATTATCTGAAGCAATGCTTTGAAAGGAGCTGTTTTTTTTTTTTTTTTTTTTTTGCTTTGTTTCGTTGTTTAACAATAGACTTTTTTGTTGGAGGCAAATTTGTACCCAAGCTTACCATAGTTAGTGCAGACAAGTGTTATGAAATAATACAGAGGACCCCATTGAGTTCACTCCCCACCAATTGAAACACCAATGACTATACTAAGAAACTGGCCACTTCTATACGCAAATTCTAAGTCTTCCATGATAGATTACCACGTGAAACGCTGTAATAACTAGAGCGCTACAGCGTTCCTCTTTATTGCTACCCCATCATTTAAACTGTCAATCATTATTTTCTGTCATAGTATCAAACTTAAGTTAGTTAAATATTAAACCTAACAAAGATTTTTTTTCAAACAGCTTGAAAAAAAATATAAATACCAAATGTTTTGTCCATCTTGAAGAATAATATTTTCTCTATAATTCAATTATTACTTTTCAGTAAAATCAAGTTTTGATTATTCTTAATATTAAACAGCAATTTTCTTTCTAGTTATAGCCTAATAATTACACATTAATAAACCAACATGTCTGTTCACTACTGGCCTCCCGTTAAACCTGGGTATGTTTTTACAGTATTAAAAAATTCTATGGAAATTGTTTTTCTAATTTAAGCTTTTTCAGTGCTATTGCCATTGGTACACTCTTCACTCACGCCTCTAGTTTGATCACTGCTGCTCCCGTGTTTGGTGCTCTCTTCCAAAAGGCTAAGACTGCTGACTCTCATAAAGATTTCCTTAAATCTCAGGAAACTGCATCTGCCTTGACTGTTTATGGATCTTCCATTACTGGTTCTGCCATTCAATCGTATGCAGTTGGCGCTCTCCTTAACCTCACTGGTACTGTTACTTACAAGGGTGCCAGTTACTTAGGTGGTTTGATCTTTTTGATTTCCCAGACTCCTCAGGTAGTTAACAATGTGCTCTTGGAAAAGAGACCACTTGACTTGGTCATTGCTAAGATTGTTGCTTCTCTTTTGGAGACTATTGGATTATCACTGACTCTCACATGGTGGGGTACTAGAACAAACTCATTAACTCTTCCTTAAGTATTTTGACACTATATAAACTTATTAAAAATCACATCAATAAAGCATCTAGGTTTTATTACTACTATTGTTTATTTACACACATTATCACATTAAAAAGAAAACAAAAACAAAAATTGAGTCTTGAAAGAAGGCATTAGACAAGAATAAAAAGAGTCTGTAATTTTTATAAATCACTTGGAACTTCCACCAAAAATTGAAGGGAGAAGCTTAAGCTTGTGGGCAATATTGAGAACTGCCAATGCTCCAGTAGCAAAAAACAATCCGGTAACACCAGTAACAAGATTTCTCACAATTTTGGCCTGCATACGCTCTCTACTCACTGCTTCAGAGTAGGAGATGTCAGGACGAAACGAGACCATGGTATATAAAGGAAGCCAGTAGTCTTTTAAGTTTTTAGACAGAATACCGTCAAGCTTCTTACGCATTTTGTAGCTAACAGAAACAACGCTTTCGCGCATCTCAACATAGTTGCGCATGGCAAGATCAATGATGGCAGTCAGATCCTTATGACGAGTTTCAGTGTACTCGTCAAAAGAGCCCCTTATATCATTGAAGTCTCTCTTCTCAAGCAGCTCCATTAGAATGCGGACATCCTCAAAACCACAGTTCATACCTTGACCATAAAAGGGAACCATGGAATGAGCAGCGTCGCCAATAATGATACACTTGTCTTCAAAGTGGTAAGGGCTGCACTTAATGCAGATAAGCGATCCACGAGGATTCTCATGGAAGGCTTTTAAAATGTCTTCTTTAGTCATTAATCCCTTTTCAAAAACGTCTGGAAAATCACGCCAAAAAAAGTCAAGTACTTTTTGGTCAGTATCCAGATCCTCAAAGATCTTCCAAGGAGCAAACAGAGTGGATGTGAAGGAGCCGTCAATGTTGGGCAGTGCAATAAGCATATGACTTCCCCGTGGCCAAATGTGCAAGTGGTTTTTATCCATCTTAAACTTGTTGTCCTCATTCAACTCATCATGAATTCTGTTGATGCGAAGTTCCATGTAAGCGTGGTCGATATATTCTTGGTTAAGATCCATGCGTACAACCTTTTGAAGTTGTGACCTGACAACAGAGTGAGCACCATCACAACCAACAAGCAAGTCAACGTCATCGACCTCCAAGATGTTGCTGAATTTGTCGTTTTCCATAGGTTGAGTAACAGAGAAAGTCAACTTAACCGAGGGCTTGAACGTGGCACGAACAAGCTTATGATTAAAGAAAGTTTCAATATTATTGGAAGCATCAAGCTCATCAAGCAAGCCACGGTTCAGATCTGCACGATCAATTGAATTAATAGCTTCACCGTATAAACCATAGTTTTGGGAGATTTCGTTACCTGCCAAGTCGTGAACCATTCTGGCCCTCATTGGAATTAGGTTCTTGAGAACTCTGTCTGCCATCTCTTTGTCAACTGTCTCCAAAGCCAAGATACCTCTGGCAGAAACAGCCATGTTAATAGATCTAAAGCTAAAAATTCTGCGTTGTTCAGGAGTTCTGGCATCGGGTCTACCCTCGTAGACCTTTACCTTGTAGCCCTTGCGCTCAAAGGCCAAGGCAGCAAGGCAGCCAACGAGACCAGCACCAATAATGGCAACAGTCTTATGTTTGGAACTGTATTTAGTATTTTTGGTTTGTTCTTCAGGTTTCAATTCAGTTTCTGGTTCCGATTCAGCAGGAGCAACAGATTCAATCGACTTGACAGATTCAGTCTCAGAGACAAGTACAGTTGACTCTGTCAAAGGAGCCTTTATATCAGATTCAGACATATTGGTGAATAGCAAGTTTTAAAAAATAATAGGTGGGGGGATAGTAATATAATCAAGATGATGAGGAATTTAAAAAATTGAATAAAATAAAATTAAAAGAAATGGATCTTTTACGGTTTTTATTTTCTGATCTCCACTTTAGGGATCTAGTTAAACTGAAAGGAACCAGGAAAAATGGCCAGATTATATTCAGGTTTAGTGGGCTTTTTTTTTTTTTTTTTTGGAAATTTAGATGAGCCTCTGATTCATATTTATGTCAAGTTATTCATGTCATTAATTATAAATCATTATATAAACATATTAAATAAGGGTTTGTAATCTATTAGTCATTTAGCGTTAAGTTATAAGTATTTAGTTTTAACTGTTTTCATTCAAGACAAAAAACAATAGTCTTGTTGGCAAACTGATGGTTTTCAAAAATTCCTAATTTCACATCGTCTACTTCTTCAATTTTCTCCCACCACCTACGATATCCTTTATTCTAGAATCCATCTCACAAACTCAATCACTTCTATAAAGCTAATACGACAATGGGTAGTAAGTACTACATATTTCACTTTTTTTTCTTGAACTGACTTTCAAGGTTCTAATACTGTTTTTGTAGCACAAACCGTAGAGGCCTGGGCCACGGAACACCGACTTCTTAATTCCATTGCTTTAAACACATTGAAAGGAGCAACTGTAGGTATCGATGTTAAACACTATATCACTCACTTATTTCAAAATGAATCAGAACCTTTGGTTCAAGCTATTGGCGGTTTTCCTCTTAGCCTAATAGATCAAATTAAAAACGATATCTCCACATTCAAATCACTCAATATCACCCCGGTTTTTGTTTTTGATGGCCTACCAGTTGCCATTAGCACTGTTGACAAACCCTTCACGGGACACTCTCAGGGCGCAATGAGTACAAATTCTGCTCAAAAGAGATCTCAGGCTTGGGAAGAATACGAAAAAGGTCACGGTGATCAAGCTGTGAAACAATTCAACCAAGTTGGTTCATCAGATCTCGATTATTTACAACACGGTAAGCGTGTTTTGATTAACTACTTTTCTTCAAATGATATTGAATTTGCTGTTGCTCCTTATACCTCGCATGCACAGCTTGTCTATCTGCACAACGAGGGATACATTGACGCGATTTACGGCGCTATTGACGTTCTTATGTACACTGCTGTTGAAAAGCTGATTGTGCATATCGATACTAAAACCAGTTCGTTTACTTGGCTTCCTAAATCTCAATTACTTTATAACATGGGAGTTAATCATGAACAGTTTGTGGAGGCTTGCATTCTTGTTGGTTGCGAGGTAAGTCCGAAACCGTTCCCCCTGATCGGTCAACAACTTGCGGCTACTGGCGGACATGGAAATGCTTCAGCTCCCATCAAAATCGCACTGTCAATTATTCTTTCTTCATCTCCATATGCTACCATTTCTGGTTTTGTCGATCCAGCTATCACCCCAATCACTTATTTTGAAAGATTCCAAAAAGCATATGCTGCTATTCAATACCAGCCTGTTTTTAAGGATAGCGGCAAGGCAGAGCCTATTTCATCTGCTGAGGATACACCCAGCGATATTCATGAATTTATTGGCCAAAGACTACCTGATGAAATTTACTTTTACATTTATCACGGGTTGATTGGAACTGAACTTTTGGATGTTTTGACTTCTGGCGTGTTAGTTGAAATTGCGCCCTTGGATGGTGGTGTAAACACTCAGTACCGTCGATTCCTGCAACACCTTCACGCTGATGTCTACCCTAAAAGCTTGTCCCTTCTTTCTCAATCTCTTCATCGCTATTACCAGCACAAACCTATTAAGACAATTCAATGGTTTGATCAACCCCGTGAAACCATTATAAACAAGGCTCCACAAGGTCTTTACCACCAAGTATCTTTATGGAAGATAAGCGAAAGCTCTTACAGAAACAAATTGAAAGATATTAACTTGCTTAATATTCTCAGACCATTTTATGCTGAAGAAGGCGCAAAGCAAGATGAGGTTGACACATTTATTGAGTCTACTATTCACAAAAAGATTGATGGACCTGCCCCTACTACCGTTTGGAAGCCTCATACTCCTGAAGAAATTTCTGTAAATGCTATTTTAAGAGCACTGCAAATTGTTGGTCTTTTTACTCAAGATCATCATTTGACACCATGGGGTAAGGTGATCACTAAAACTCTTGCTAGTATTCCTGAAAATTTCGCTGATGACGCCAACTTTCAGGAAGCTTTGACATTGGCGCTACTTCTTGTTAAAGATGGCTTTTTAAACTCTACTACTTTAAATCCTATTGTTCCCGGCGGTCCTGAAAAGGGAAATAGTGATGTTCAAGCACATGTTTTGTTGCTAAGCCGCGTTGCTACTTTTATCTCATTGAAGCACAAGCCTTCTGGCTTTGCTGGTCCTCTGTCTCAAAATATTCTTGCTTTCCAATCTCTTGTGTGGAAAGAAATCTTCAGTTACCGTGGTCTCATCGAGTCTAATTTAATTTCACTTCTTGCTAATGGCGATGCCGATAGACTTGCGGTCGAAAATGAAGACTGGAGGCAAATTTCTACTAAACTTCCTTTTTTGAGAGTTCCTAACGCAGCGATTGGTATTGCGATGAGATCCTATTTTGACAAGATTAATTCTTCTAACCCTACTGATGCCGAGATTCCTGATATGATTGAAACCTCTAAAGCAGAGCTCAGTACAATGTTTAAGCAAGCGGTTCATGTTTTGGATGACTTGTCTTCAGCGTTTTCTCTGTGGAACTTTGTTTATGCAGGTGTCGTTGAAGCTGAGACTCAAGGTCTTGTTTCTTCTACCATTGCTAGTCAATTCAAATCTACCAACGATTGGGTCAAACCTTATGCCTTTTAAGCGGCATGTTTTTATCAATTGTTGTTGATTTTTATATATAAAAAGAAACGAAAATTAATATTAACTTGCCATTTAACTGAATTTTTTTTTTTGGTATTTTTTTTTGTACGAACTAATTGTATAGTTGGTTTGCGTGTCACTTGTCTTACGATGATAACTATCTGTTTTTACAGTATCAAACGACTATCTTGGGAAATAGTCCACCTATATCGATTGCCGGCTAAGTATTGTTCTGGTTTGGAGCTTGTGGCCCTTAAACTCATGTGTAAATCTTTCTCAGTTTGTTTTTTTTTGACCTTTTTTGTAGCTGAGGTCTTACAGTTAGACCTCTTTGCTTGGGTAAAAATTTTTATGTGATTTTCATCATCTTTCGCATCTTAATTAGATAAATGTTTTTTACCTTTCGATATATTCCATTTGGCTCGTTTCTTTCATTTTTTTTTTCAATGATATTTTATTAAGCTAAATATTCTTCTAGTCACGTGGTATTTGAGCTTGTAATATAAATCTATATAGAGTAAACTTTTAATTTTCATTTTATTTTTATTGATTGTCACAAGAATAAGAACTCACTTAGCAATAATGTTGCCGCAGATGTTTTCAACCATCATTATTAAATAATTTACTGTAACTTTTAACTTTCATTCATGTCTTTATCTAAGTTATAACTTGACAAAAATTGAAAAATTTGGAAAGTAAAAAAAAAAAGGTCATAACACATATTTTTTGATTGTTACAAGAGGTTTCATTAAAGAAAAGAGAAGTGTAGAGGAGGTATTGTCAGTTTCCGTACATTCTTGCAATCATTATCATAAATTTAACATAATATAAATAAGCAGATTAACGATTGGACTTGGCAACACGCTCAAGTTCATCCTTCTTCTTGATGGCGTAAGAGTTGGAAGAACCCTTGCCAGCGTTGATGAGTTCCTCAGCAAGGCACTCAGCAATAGTCTTAATGTTTCTAAAAGAAGCCTCGCGAGCACCAATGGTCAGGAGGGCAATAGCCTGGTTAACTCTTCTTAAAGGAGAGACATCGACAGCCTGTCTACGGACGGCACCAGAAGAACCAATTCTGGTAGAGTCCTCACGAGGACCAGTGTTAATAATAGCATCAACCAGAACCTGAAGAGGGTTCAGGTCAGTGAGAAGGTGAATGATCTCAAGGGCGTGCTGAACAATGCGCATAGCCTTAAGCTTTTTACCGTTGTTACGACCATTCATCATAAGAGAGTTGGTGAGGCGCTCAACAATAGGGCACTGAGCCTTGCGGAAACGCTTGGAAGCGTATCTACCAGCAGAGTGAGGAAGGTAGACAGCACCTCTGATCTGAATGTAGTCAGTGAGAGAGACATCCTTGACTTCAACATCGTCGAAAGACCATTTGTTGAAGAGCTTGACGGATCCAGACTCAGCAATAAGATCGGCAGGGAGAGAAGTGTAACCCTCGTAGACGACAACCTGTTCTTCTTGTAGTTCAACTTCAACTTCGACGTCAGACATTTTGTACTATAATAAACTACTGATTGAATAGCGGTGATGGGGAAAAAGAGATACCTTTTTCAGAAGAGGTTTTTTTCATACTAACACTGAGAAAATTCGCATTTTTTCTTTTACTGTGAAATGATGTAATAAACAAATAATCAATATTATGATCACATGATGTAAAATATTTTGAGGTTAAGGGTTATTATATTTCACATTAATGATTGATTTTAGAACTTGAACCCAAATGTGAATGAAAAGCTTGAAAAATACATCCAACAAACTATGACGTTTTATTTTCTTTTTTTGACAACTATACTTCTTTGTTTCAAGAGACATTTAAAGTAAGTTGATTTTTTTTAAATAATTGAAATAAATTTTTTATTTCTAAAGTCATAAGTTTCAAACAGGTCCTAGCCGTTGCCTGAAGGACTGTTGTTCTAAATATCATGAAACAGTTTGTTAGGGCTATACCCTAATGATTTGTTTTTTTTATATATAAAAAACATTGATTTTGACATGAGCCTCACGTTATGTCAAATAAGGTAATGGTCTCCTACTTACCGTTACTCCACCGAAAACCTTATTTAGAGGAGGGACCTTCAAATGAAAGTGTGGAGTAAAAGTGATCTTGAAAAGGCACCAAATATATCTTCTAATATATAAATAAAGAACAATTCTTTTCGAAAAAAAAAAAACAACAACAACAAAATACGTCTGTCAAATTTCAAAAATAGCTGCGTATTTTTTGAAAAAGATAATCCTTTAATATTAATCCATGATTCCTTGTGTAAAATCATTATACCCTAAACCAATCTTATCCCGAGGTGCGGTTCAATTACTTTTGAGAGCTAGGTTCTATTCCACCGAAAAACCTACCTCACTATCGATCAAATATCATTTGCTTGATAATACCAAAACAAAAGTTTCTAATACTCCTGATGGTCCTAATATTTGTGTTGTGTCTTTAGATCGGCCTAAGGCTAAAAACTCCATTTCATTGCAGCTTCTTGATGAACTATTCGAGGTGGCTCATAAAGACTATCTGATTCAAAACACTAGAGCCCTAATTCTCACATCCTCTACTTCAAATATATTTTGTGCAGGCGCTGACTTGAAAGAAAGAAAAACATTTACGCCTACAGATACACGAAATTTTTTAAAAAAGCTGAACTATACCCTGGACCTAATTGAAAACCAAGTAATTCCCACCATATCCGCCATTAACGGTATTGCATTGGGTGGTGGTCTTGAGATTGCCCTGGCTACTGACTTTAGAGTGTTAGGTCAACACTCCCAGATTGGATTGTCAGAAACTCGGTTAGCAATTATTCCTGGAGCCGGTGGTACCTACAGATTGCCTAGACTGATTGGCAAGTCAAAAGCGCTTGATCTTATTTTGACCGGTAGAAGGGTCAAGCCCGACGAGGCTTTAACACTTGGTATTGCCAATCGTACTGTTGATGACGCTGACAAAGGAGCTCTTGAATTGGCTTATGAAATTAGTGAGGGTGGTCCTCTTGCTCTCATTGCTGCAAAGAAGGCTGTTCGTGGTGCTTCGCCTGAGTGGGAGGCTGCCATGTACGAGCGTGTGGTTAACACAGAGGACAAGTTTGAAGCTCTTGCTGCATTTGCAGAAAAAAGAACTCCAATTTTTAAAGGCCGTTAATTACAATTTTTTTTTTTTTTTTTTTGTAATCCTAGCATAAATATCATAAGTTAATACCATGAATATTTATTTACCCTACCTTTTAACTGTAATTTTTCTTCCCTATGCTTTTTTTTTTGTTTGGTCTAAATTTTGTTAATTTGTGGGCTTTAAATTTAAGGCACATGTTGTGTCAAATTTTATTTCATGTAACCCAAAAAATTTTCCATTTGCAAAGGATTTTGATGACTGAGAATCAGATGCAAAGGTCAAAAAACTTCTGACAAATTCAGCCAGCCAGTTTCATTTTTAAATTAATATTTTTAATTAAAAAAAAAAAACAACATTCTAAAATGTTTATTGAACAAACAACTGGAGTAGTTTCGTCTGCCGAGTATATCTCCCAGAACTCGACTGAAGTTTTTGTATCCGAGAAAGGATGCAAACAAGCTGCTATCTCTATCTACGAATCTATGAAACTGCAACAATATTCAACGCAGACATGGGCAAGTCATCCACTGAATCCCAAGGAAAAATCTAAAGAAACAGTTGATTGGATCTTTACAGTAGATTTATTAAACTTTAGCTTTTGGTCGGACTACGATGATAGTGATACCGGTTATCCAAGCTCTCAGCGATATTCGGTGAAGTACAAAAACGAGCTGTACACAGGGTACTGGAGTCTGGTGGCAGCAATCAACAAAGCACTTGATAGTGGTGTTCCAATTACTTCTCCGAAATACTGGTCTTCTTCAGAATTTACTAGAGATGTGTTAGCAAAGCTATTCAAGAGTGAAACAATAGAGCAAGTCCCATTATTTGAAAAAAGATTTGAAGTGCTGAAAGAGGCTGGGAAGGTACTAACAACTGTAAGTATACAATTATTTGGCTGTCAACCTAATTAAAAATTTCTGACATATTCTTTAGGAATTTAACGTTGATTCATTTGCTGATGTTATACCATTAGCAGATAACTCTGCTGTGAAGTTGGTAAACTTGGTAGCCGAAAACTTCAAAAGTTTTAGAGATGTTTCAAACTACAAGGGAAGAGAAGGTAAGTTTCAACTGTATTCAGTCATATCCGACTATCATTAACGACAATTATAGTTAAAATTTTGAAAAGAGCACAAATCCTGGTGTCTGACCTGTGGGCATGCTTTAACGGTAAGCAATGGGGCACATTCAATGACATTGACAAAATAACTATGTTTGCAGACTATCGTGTTCCTCAGATACTTCACACTCTCAACTGTATCTCCTATTCAAAAGATCTAAAAGAACATCTCGAAAGTCTCAAGTACCTAGAACAGGGTAGCCTGGATGAAGTAGAAATTCGAGGCTGCTCCATATGGGCGGTGGAGCTAATCAAAAAGTACATATTGGAGGGGCATCCTAACTCTAAAGTCAACGCCATTTTAATCGACTTCTACCTTTGGGATTCAGCTAAAAAGCTCCAGAAACAGCTTGGAGGAAACGGACACTTGATTCCCTGCCATAGAACAAGAAGCGTATTTTATTAAAGCAAATGTAAATAATAAATAATAAATAAAATTTTCAATTAAATTCACTGATCTTTTGAAGGAAGAGGTCCGCAAGGTTGAATCATTTTCTGTTCAGAGTGTTAATAGAAAGTGACAAAAAAGTATACACTGCAAAAATACTCACGTCGATGAACTGAGTCTTAACAATAGCCTGAGGCTCACCTAAGCCTATTGATAAATATTCTAAAAGAGCTGGATGTCCTACAAAAGAAGAGTAAGTGTCTCTATGAACATTTGTTTGCCACTCACTGAGAACTATGTTAGCATCAGAAAAGGAGAAATAAGAGCTTGACTTACTATCTTGTTGTATCTGGAGTTCCCACTCCAATGTATCTGTTTTGGTAATGCTCAAATCTTTGTTGATCCCGAATTCTGTCAGCCTGGATAATAGTTAGCAGAATATTCCTATTTAAGATATATATAAGACCTTCATACCATTGTGTGTGTGTGTTTTGTATCGTTTTGTAATAGATTGGGCGGCTGATGGAAAATCAGCTTTGAAGTTTTTCCCAAAAGTTGAGAAAATACTCTTATTGATAAAAAAAACCTTACAGAATTCAATTTATTTTTCTTTTTTTTTTTAACTTTTCACCACTCCACCACACACACACGTCTTTTAGATCTTGATTCTAGTCCCATAACAATCATCAATCACCACACAACTATCAAAATAGCAACTGTAGATCCAGTTATATGAATTTTTGACGCTATCTAGATTTATTCATTAATAATGGCTTTTGATGATAAGCCATCCGACGGTTTAAACACCGCCAGTGCTCAGGTTTCTGGTGCCAATACGCCTGCCCCTACGACTCCAGCTTCTAACCAACACATACTAGCTCAGAACATGAAACTTCAAATTATCACCGATGATATCATTTCAGACTGGGAGGTTTCCGGCAGAGACCAAATGTATGTATATGTGTCTTTTTTTTTCTTCTTTTTTTGATTTTTCCAGCGACTATGTTCAAAGAATATCTAACACTATTTGAACAGTCTTAATCTTGCGAAAGACACTATTGCCGACGATAATCTGACGCTTCTTGTCGTCATATTTAACGAAATTATTCTTGGATGCTTGTCTTCTTTGCTCCCGCCCAATATGGGTGCAGACCTTGTGCAGCAGATTATAGATCAATCTGACCAAAACATTGTCAAAATCTTTCTTCACACCTACTCTCTATACCCACCCAATCAACAGCTCGTAAAGCTTCTTTCACTTATTAAAATTGAAAATAGTCTTTTGTTACTTTTGCTGGAACCTTCAACGTTAATTAATATTGGTGCTGCTAATCAGATGTTTGGCAAAAAAATTGTACGGACTAATACCACTATTTTATACAAGCAAAAGCGATTCAACTTACTACGTGAAGAATCAGAGGGTTACTCAAAGTTGATTGTTGAAATTTACTCCTCAGCATTTTCTCGAAACAATATGCAAAAAATTGAAAATACAGCATCAACCATTGTTTCACTTATTGGTTATTTTGATCTTGACCCTGTTAGAACACTTGACGTTTTCTTAGATATCGCCGCAATGAATCTTGTGGCGAAATCCAAATTTTTTATTCAAGTACTCAAAAAGTCTCCCTGGTGGCCGTCAAAACCTTGCAAACCGACATCACTAAACACAATAAGTGAAGGGGGAAATACTATGGCTGCCCAGCTTTTGGGATTCAAACTACGATCGATTGTAAAGAACGGTGACACAACTCCCGACAATCTGTTAATGCTCATTGCAGTTTTAATTAAGGAAGGTTTCATTTCACTTGCAGCGATTTATCCTTTCTTAGATCCAGAAGACGAAGTACTGATTTCTTTACATGAAAAATGGAAGAGTGACATGGATGAACGTGCTTTTCTAGCTACTGCCTCTGCATTAGCGTTAGCTGCACCTTTGACAGACGAGAATGACTTGCCGAACTCTCAGAACCAGCGCCAACAGCAACAACAAGAGAAAAAAGAAGAGCCTGCTAAGAACTCAGATGGCAGTATTAAATATCCGGCGTACCAGAAGATTGGTTTACTGAATGCATTATTATCGGTCGGATCTTTGTATCCTTCACTTTTCATATTATCGAGATTTCCAAACATTGTTGATCCATACCCTGAGGTCGCCGACTTACTGCATCGCCTGATAAATCACTTTATCGCTCCGTTATATGAAAAATACGGCAACCCATTTAACAACAGTGCATTACCCTCATTTAAGGCAAAAAAGTTACCGACATCTATAACCCGTGATTTGAACTTGGTAGATCCCAATTTAAGCGTAGCTTCGCGTGGCTTAAACTGTATCACTGGTCTTACCGAATCCAGTCTAATTAGGTTTTTCTATGAGCCATGGACTTCCGATCTACAACAAGTCACAGATTTAGATGGTCTGCTGAAACTCTCAAACCTCCTTCTCAAGTTTTCTGGACCACTACTTTCTCGAGATGTAACTTTGCTCGTTAAATTATGTCGCATTGGTGTCACTTTTTGCTCCACTTACAAGAACGACCCAAAAATTATTGATTTCTGGGTAGAGTACTTCAGAATTCATCTTTTACCTACTATTTCTTTACTATCACCAAATCCTGGTGTCATTCAAGAGATTTATTCCCTTCTTCGCCACTTTTCTTTTGAAGTCCGATATTCACTTTACGGAGAATGGCAGGCTGTCTTGCTAAAAGCATCGCCTCATTTGAAATTTGCTTCCAACAAAGCTGAGAAAGAGACTAAAAATGTTTTGAAAAGACTTTCCAATACTAATGTTAAGGAAATGATGAGACGACTTGCTAAGATTTCATACTCCAACCCATTGACCAGTTTTACAGTGTTCATTGGGCAGGTTGAGAGTTATGACAATTTAGGAGGTCTAGTAGTGGAGGCTGCA
Source organism: Geotrichum reessii (assembly GCA_013305925.1). Lineage (NCBI taxonomy): Eukaryota > Fungi > Ascomycota > Dipodascomycetes > Dipodascales > Dipodascaceae > Geotrichum > Geotrichum reessii. The sequence goes on along the minus strand of QVTG01000184.1, from coordinate 28,630 downwards.
AGATACTTTACTGACATGGGGTGGGATATGTTCCCTTATATCATCATGATCCAACTCACGTCTGGTAGAGGTACTCAGCAAATGGATGGTCTGAATGATAGAAAATGGATTCAGTCTCTTGCTAATTTCACAGCTAAACTATACCGTCGGTACAGCTACATGGATCCTAAGCCTTTGCTTTTATTTTTATTACGCCAACTTCATGTTAATGATTTGTCGTTCATAATTGTTCTACGTGAACTCATCACTCAGATGGGTGGCATTGCTCAACTCTCTAATCTCACCAACAAGCAGGTTGAAAATCTTGGAGCAGGTCCTATTTTAAAATCGAAAGTTTACGAATCCATTGAAGATGGCAGAGAAAGTGCAGGAAAATCTGGTAAACGTTTGGTTGATGCCATCACTAACCTTGAAATTTATACCGAGCTTTTCATTCTTCTTAGTCAAATCCACTCACGTTTTATCTATTACGTACCTGAAGAATTAGCTTACGAAAAAGTGCTTGCATCAAGATATGATGATCTTACACATATCTTACTTCAATTCACAGAGATGTCAAATCACTACATTGATAACGAGACTTTTATGAAAATTGCTCTTCCTATTGAAAAACTTTGTATCGAATATGGCGTTCCGGTCTCATGGGCATTTGGAATTTGGCGACAATATCTTGGAGATGAAATTAGATCATTCGACAAAACATCTAAGATTGAAGACGTTGATATGGATAGCGATGAAACCGATACTCTTATTTTCAATATAGAGGTATGAAAATTCAAACCATGCCCCTATTTTTTTTTTTTTTTTTTTTTCACTAACAGTTAATTTTAGAAGTGGCACCCATTACTCAAGGGATTGATTAAAAACATATTTAAGCTTTACCCTGAAGATGTTTGGAAGTTTATGAATCCTGGTTTTTTTGTAACTTTTTGGCAGCTTTCTCTTTACGATATTCAATATCCTTCAAAGAACTATGCTGAAGCTGAAGAAAAGATCAAAGAAACTTTATTAGCACTCAATGACACTATTTCTGAGCTCAGTAACGATCACAGACGTGAATCTTATCAAGCACTAAAAGTAGCAAAGGCCAGAAAGGAAGAGTTGCAACAACAACAGACTAAATTGACAGCTGAGAGTATGCGTCATGCTCTACACTTTGAAAAATCGAAAGCTCGACTTAATGATGAAAAAGAGTTCTGGTTCAATTACAAAGGCCCTGAGAGATATGTTAACAACGGTATTGATGTTCGCCAAAATCAAATCAAACAATTTCTTTCTTATTGTATTTTACCTCGCACTGTTCACTCACCTATCGACGCTATTTTCTGTGCTCGGATGACTACTTTACTGCATGCTCTGGGTACCCCTCATTTTTCTACTTTAACGTTCTTTGACAAGTTATTTGCTGACGGAATTCTATTTGCCACATTGTTAACCTGTACAACGTATGAAGCCGAAAATCTAGGTTTGTTTTTAGCCGAAGTTTTAGCAGAACTCAGCCGCTGGAGATCTGACCGTGCTACTTACGAAAAATTTGGTCTAGGTGTAAAGATTATTGATGAGAAAACAACATATCTTCCTGGATTAATCTTTGATCACTCTGGGGAAGTTGTAGATGATAGTCATCATCTTCCTCATGACAATTTTATGAGAGCTTTAGAAAAATGGCATCGTCGTACAACCAAGTCCGTTGTCAACTGTCTTCGCAGTGAAGATTACATGCATCGGAGAAACACTATCACTCTACTTAAAAACATGCTTGGTGTTTTCCCTACTATTTCTGCAAATGGCTTAGATATTATTGATGCTCTTGAAGACATTGTATACAAGGATGACAGAGAGGATTTGAAACTTGCTGCTCAAGCTTTGTTGGTACACTTGAAGCGTGCTATCCCTACTTGGATTGAACCTTACGATTTCAAGCCCACTGGTTCTGAAGCAAAGGATAAAATGATTGAAGCAGCGGCTTCTCTTGCCAAGGAAAGAGAAAAGAAAATGTTACTTCGCACAATGAGCAAGTCGAAACCTAAGCCTATATCAGATGTCACATCTTCTGGTACGCAAACACCATCTGCTCTTCAGTTACCAAAAGAGAACGCTACTTCTTCTCAGCCTTTGTTTACTCCTAGACTAAGTGAACGAAACTCTACTGCGTCTTTGCCTGCATCTTTGCCAAAAATTCCTACAGGTCCTCGTCGCGACGAGTCTTCAAGAGCTGGTACTTTTTATTCCCATCCCAAGTCAGAATCCAAATCTGGTGGTGTAGCAAATCTACGCAATAGACAAGCTCTCAATTCTCGTGAAAAGTCGTCTAGCGAACCTGCCACCAGTGTGAATTCCATGGAAATTAAACCCCGACCTAATAGACCAGTTTTACACGCAAAAGACGAGTCTTCCCGTCTGTCTAGTCATTCTGGTAGCTCTAAAATACCTTCTGAGCCAGAAGCAAGACGTGGTAACGTATCAAAGGGAACTGGCGATCGTGTTCGTGGTAGTGGTGACCGCGGTGGGAAATATTCAAGCGATAGTAAAGGAAGTGATAGGCCTTCCAATGACCGCAGCAACAACACTAACAAGCAGCCTACCGGTCGCATCGATGGGAGACCTAAGTCTGATAGGGGTAATGATAGAAATGATTTACGGAATGATTCTCGGAACTCTCGAAACGACTCTCGAAATGACTCTCGAAATGACTCTCGTAATGATTCCCGTAATGACTCTCGTAACGATTCCAGAAAAAACAACACAAAAGGAGTTGACAGAAGCGACATTAAAAGTGATTCTAAAAGTGACTCTAGAACTGATTCTAGACATGAATTGAAAAATGATTCTAGAAATGATGCTAGAAATGACTCTCGAAATGATACCAAGACCAACAAGAATGATGACAGACGCAATACTGGCCGTGGAGGAAATAACAATAACAACCGAGGTTCAAAGCTTGGAAATGATTTGAAAGATAACTCTGGCAGTTCACACGGTCGACAGGGCACTGGAAGCAATGCTATCGGCCCTACTAGCTCTAACAGACAAGCTACTGGCAGCAATGCAATTGGACCTAGCAGTGGTCAGGCAAGTAGGTTAAGAGATGCTGCAACAGCCAGTGGTCGCTCCCGAGATTCCTCTCCTAATCGGCAAAGTAGACCCGGCAGTAGAGGTGGCGACGGTAGACGCGGAAATAATAACCGAGACTCCAAAGGTAACTCTGATAACAGGGATCGCGGGGGAAATGCTAAGAAACCTGATAATGAGAAAGGTTCCGGTCAGGGCTCAAAGTCTGATAACAGAGGTCACAATGACAATCGTGGCAATCGTCGTGATGATGACAAGGGTCGTGATAACAAGTCAGGTCGACGTGACGGACCTGGTGGTAATTCACGCGGGAACCAGCCAGTATCGGGGGCTAATCAGGACAACAGAAAGCCACTACCACCACCAAACCTTCCTCCCCCACAAGAAGATCGTCGTAAAAGCTGGGATGCACATGGCTCACGCAATTCTAGCTGGCATGACTCGGACCGAGCGAACACTACTGGCAGTGGTGGCCGACCTGACTCTGAGCGGATGGAGAGTAGACAACGTAATGAAAAGGAGCGTGAGAAACGCCAGCGTGACCGAGAATGGGATCGGGATCGCAAGCTGACGCCCTTGCCGCCGCCATCTATTGATGATAGATACAGAGATAACCGTGATTACAATGGCGGTGGTGGAAACAGTAACGGCAACGGAGGTCGTGGAACAGGTGCGAATAATGGAGGCTACAATAACGATAGGAAGCATGGAAGAGGTGGCGACTATGAATCTGGTGCTAACAAACGACGGAGAACTGGTGGTCGCTAAGCTTTTGCAAATGATTTTGATTGTATTGATCTAAGTTACGTGTATTCTATTGGGATATTTTTTGTTTATCTAATCTATGTTTAATCTTATTTATTACCCGTTAAAAAAAAAAAAAAATCTAAATCGTAAAACAGACTCTAAGTCGGTGGAAAAATCTATTTATTGTCACATTTCAAAAGACTATTCAGAAAATTTTTTTCTGACATCATTAATTAGACTATTCTGAGATAGAATTAAGGCAGAAAAAAAAGTTTTAACAGGTGATTGTTTCAAGATCCGATACCGTGTTCTTGATCTGACACGCTTGATGCAAGTATTTGACAGATACGCTTGATCACTTTTTTTTTTCAAATCTGATTAAGACAAAAAAAAAAAAAACATTCAATTTGCACTGCTGCACTGTTTGATATTTGGTATTATTACACAGTAAGAAAACAAGCTATGTGACCTTATTGACTGGATGAGAACAATGCTATTAATTTTGATAGTTTGTTCACGTTTTCATGGTCAAGTAGACCCGAGACAATAAAATAATAAAACGGTTTTTTATGTAGATAGAAAATCTGTTTATTGTCCTTACATCACATAGTTACATTTTTTTTTTATGTATATATATATATATTAATATCGACAGAGAAAAGAGACAATGAACCTCTCTTTTACTGTCTTGTTGACCTCATGACATACTTTTATTCAAGAAAAAAAAATATTATAAAAAATTATTACAATTATATTCTTGTAGTTGAACATAGTACAAAAAAAACAAAAAAACAAGTTGGTAAGAAGGTTTTTTTTTTTTTTTTTTTCATCAACGGTAGCTAGATATTTCGATTATTACGTAAAATAAATAAAATCAAACACATCAACAATAGCAGATTGACCCATAAAAGCATTAAATAAGAATAACTGATAACTTTACAATCAATTTACATTGATTTGTAATTACTCTAAGTAAGATGTGAATGTGTGTTTTTTTATTTATTTATTTATTTTAAATCATAGATGAAGGTTGCACTAGTATATAAAATGGAATCTGTCAACCTGTCAGCGGCAAAGCCTGGACACCTACTACATTCTATTTAACGAAAAGTTTCTATTGTTGTTTAATGTTTTTTTTTTTTAAACAAAAAGAACCTGAATACTTCATTTATAGATGGGTAACCTGTCAGGAAGCCTTGATAGCCTATATCAAAAGAAACAAACAACTGACAAAAAACGAAAAAAAAAAAAGATGCAAAGCTTTTAGAGATTTATTCATATCAAAAACAGGTTTACAAATCTTGTACTGAATCTTTTCAATGTAAACTTTGCAAGTTTTCACTGAAAAGTTCAATGCCTTGAGTAGGTATTTTTTTATTTTTCATTATTAATAGACAGGAATGTAAACAAACCAGATGATAGAATTATTAATGGCCTTCAAGTCAATATTCCATAAATTCTCTACAATGGAACTAGAACTGGTATAGAAGCCAGCTAAAGGTTGGTTAGTAAAGATGTTTTTTAATATCAAATATTGTATTGGTATCTTCATTGATCAATAAACTAAATTTTCCATCTACCTGTTAATGATATATAACAAAAGGTTCTTATTAATGGGGTTTGTATACTTTAACCGAGTGTTTCTCCCAGTTTTTTTTTTTTTTTTTTTTTTTTTTGAAATTGAACTGTGCGAATTAAGGAATTTTTAAAGCTTTTGTTAAATTGCTACTGGGGAAAAAAAAAAAGGCTCTAATTTATAAACAACACATTGCCTTTATTTTATTTATTTATTTAATTTTTTTTTCTTGATATTCTTGAATTATTTTCATTATTATTCCTTCAACTACCCTTTTAATTTATAATTATTATATTTTATTACCATTATTATTATTATTTTAATAATTTCTTTGCACTTAATTTTTGAAAACTCATTATTTCGTACTGAGCTCCCCCCTCCTCCCTTCACTTGTGATCCGCCATCTCCGCAAACCGCAAACCAAAACGACAAAATTCCTTTCCTCGATAGACACATAAAAAAAAACGCCTTGACTTCAATACTTTGTCTAGATATAATTAAACCCTTATAAACAAGTTCAGCATCAATCTAACTACTACTACGTGGACTGGCCGTCAACCGACTCCACAGATCATGGAAACAACAACTGAAGCTTTTCAGCCCCGAACACAACCTGCTAACGTTGGCTTTAACACTAGTCCCAGCAACATTTCTACGATCCCAAAAACACTACGTCAACATTCCTTTCAAAACATTTACCACAACGGTGAAAGCAGTATTCACTCCCGCAATCAATTGATTTCATCTTTTGTTTTAAACTCAACCAGCCCCGTCATGGGACCCCTCAACCCCAACCGTGCGTCCAAATCTATTGTAATTGTCCCACAACCCCAATATCGCCATGTATCAGATACTACAACAAACCCTGTGACCAAACCAATATCTGACGAGACCATGTCTGGGTGGCTGTCAAAGCGCTCCAAAAACTTACAAAAGTCGTGGAAACGAAACTGGTTTGTACTACGTGACAATAGTGATGACGGTCGTGCACAGCTCGTTTACTACAAGGATGACCGAGAGTACAAGCCAAAAAACATCATCAACGCATCTGACATACTTGCCGTCGTCGCCATGGAGCCGACCCACTTTGCAGTATTCACAGACCGCAAAGATTATCATTTGCGTGCAGACACAGTTGCAGAATGTGCACAATGGGTCGAGCGTCTCAAACGAGTCGTTGATCGGAATAGCATTAGCATTGCGCCACCATCCGCCGCTGTTGCTATTCCTACACCAGGCGGCGCCGGAGTGGCTTCGCCTAAAGCGGTAGACTCAGAGCCTAAGCAAGACCTACCTGGCAGAAGCGGAATCAGTCATAGCGTGCCAACTTCAGCGACAGCAGCAATCTCAATTATAGGCAGCGCCGGCAGTAGCATACCAAGCAGCCGTATAGGTAGTCCTGGTGGTAGTAGCTTCCATGGACAGTCACTTCCATCAGGCAGTATTGGTAGTAGTGTTTTCGGTCCCAAACGCGTCATTTCACCATTTGGAGGTGATACTAGCAGTGGCGTTGTATCGCCCGGCAGCTACCCTGGCTCCGACTACTTTTTGTCATCACCGCCGGAGGGAGACGGTGACCTGACTAACTACACGCTTTCTAAACCCAATGCGCTAACCGACAAGCCTGGCGGGAACGCCAAGCAAAAAAAAAAAAAAGAAGCGGCTTTCGATGCTGAGTGCCTCACGTCAATCAATTTCATCTACCTCATCGGGGGAAGCTGCAGCAGCAGCTTGTTCTGGGGGTTCTCCTCTTCTTCCCGTCGCTGTTGACGCCTCAGTGGATGCAACTATGGCGCGTGCCCTTGAAATGGGCTTTGCGTACGGGTTCAACAAAAAGCATTACAAGCATTGGAAGCGTCAGTTTCTGGTACTCACGCATACAGGGCTATATGTATACAAACTTAAACACGCTTCTACAGGCTTGAGTCTAAACGACATTTCAAACGATGCAACCACCACCACTGCTGCTGTTGCCGACGCTCGGTTACTCCACGCTATCCCCGTTGAGCGGCTTGTTGATGCAAGCGAAGCACCGCTCACTGCACTTTCTAAAACCCGGCCCTACGTTTTCGACGTTATTGCTGCTGCTGCTACTGTTGCCACGACGTCGAATTCTGATCGTGACTTGCGGTTACGGTTTGCGGTTCCTACTGAAGATGATCTTGTACGCTGGCTTGCCGCCATTAAACTCGCCATTGACCAAAAGGGCCTATAAGCTATTTCCTTTCTCTTCTTCTGCAGTCCGTTTTCTTTTTTTTTTTTTTGGCACACACAAACTGCTTGTTCTAATTGAGGGGAGATATCCACTGATGATAAATTGATGACATTTACTATACTAACTACTTTACCCAGTAATTTAATTTCATTTTAAAACTATACCCTGTCGTATATATATATATCATGAACAGTTTTTTTTTTGTATTTTAATTTTTTTTTTTTAAAGTGTTTATTACATCAAAAATTTCGTATATCAAGGTGTAGATAACATGATTTCTATTCGTTGAGCAGCTCGTACTTGTGACCAGCATCATTAAGTGCATTTTCCACAAGTTCCATTGCAAGCATGGCTTTTTCTTCCTCTAGGCGTCCTGCTACTACCTGTACACCGACAGGGAGACCATGCATTTTGATTGCATCATAGTTGTGGTAGGCACCAGCTTCAACTCGGTTTGCAGGCTTAAAGGTGTCGTCAATTTTATCAAGAGCCTTGTCAACTTTGGTCACGGGCAGCACGCCAGCCGCATAGTCAAGAAGATTAAACATAAAGGTGTAACCGCAAGATGACACAGACTCATACATTCCGTGATGCGGGAACGCAGGCGTGGCATTGGGAACGGTGATAAGAAAATCAATATCAGAGCGCTTCCATGCATCAAAAAACTCTGCTTTATAACCCTCACGTTCAGCCACAAGATCCCAACGCTCAGTAATGGTTTTTTCGTTCCAGTCGCGTACAAGCGTGGCCCAGACGTGATCTCCCTTAATGTTCTCAAGGTACCATGCGTAAACGCGCTTCATCCAGCGCGGTAGGCGCGCAGCGTAAACAAAACGGGCCACACCCCAGTCGTTAGTCTCGCCATTGCGCTGCTTGCGGAGCGCGACTTTGCACGCATCAGAAACAAGCAGCTGTGATGCAATGCGCAAACAGCGGAGCGGGTCGGGAGCATCGAATGTGACTACATCGTGACCCTTGGCACGCAGTGCATCGATAGTCTGATCCAGAGCGCGGCGGCACGCTGGTGAGGGGGTAACGACCCCGTCATCGTAAATGACGCCAACTTTGACCTTTTTAGGAAGAGTGGTTTCCTCCTTCCATGGCATTGGGTGTACGGAATAGTCATAGTTCCATGGCTTCATTGAAATAACAGATTTGAGAAAATATGACAGATCGCCGAGGGTACGCGCCATGGGTGAGTAAACGGCGGGAATTCCCTCCTGTCCAGCCATGGACGTGGTGTTTCCAATCTTGGGAAAGCGGCCAGTGGAACACTTGAGAGAGTAGCAGCCGGAGAAATGAGCAGGCAAACGAACTGAGCCTGCGACATCAGTACCGACACCGATGCGACTGCCACCATAGGCCAACAGACATGCCTCGCCGCCTGTAGAGCCACCAGGTGCGTAGCCCTGAACATGGGGGTTTTCAGTGATTCCCCAGAGATCATTGTAGCACTCAAACGAAAGCATTGTGTAAGGAACGTTAGTTTTAACAAACGGCACGGCGCCGGCATCTCTGAGTAGCCTAATTATAGGCGAATCCTCCGATGCAGGCTTGAATGCGTTAGCAGTATAGCCAATGGTGGAATCAAAGCCCTTGACGTTGTGAGTGTCCTTAACAGAAACAGGGAAACCAGCCAGAGGACCGTCCGTCGGCACAGTATCAAGGTAGATACGGTCCTCAGCGTCCTGAATTAAAACTTCTGTAATGCAGTTGGTATCAGCCTGGGCTTGTAATGCCTTTTTCCCGTAGGCTTGAAGAATGGTTTGGGGTTTAAGAGTGCCATTCTGGACCTTGGAAACAACGACCTCGACGGGTTGCTTGAGAAGCTCTCGCTCTTCTGCTGTCAAAGGAGCGTGATAATCCTTAAGCTTGTCAATACGTTGTTGACGCTCAAGTCGTTTCCGGTCAATGTCTTTTTTGTGTTGAAAATAACCGCCAAACATGATGATGAAATTGTACAAATGACTAGGAGATGAATTGAAAAAAAAGTACAGGCAGGGAATGAAAATGAGAAAAAGAGAGAATTGAATTGAGGAATCCATGAGGGGGGTATTTATAAACGAAAGAAAGAAAAAATAAGCCCAGCCGAGGGAGGAGATATTTGTTATGATCGATTGGTCGATAGCAGCGAATAACCGGAAAAAGTTGACTGCGAGAAAAAAAGGGTTTTTAAGCGGGTTGAAATGGGTTTGTTGTTAAAAGCTGTTGATAGCGAAAGCGCTTATCAGGTGGAGATCTCGGAGAGCTTTTTTTGATTTTTTGATTTTTTGGTTTTTTTTGGTGGTTTGATGGGCAAGGAACGACTTGCTGTTAATGGACGACTGTGGAGGGAGGAAAAAAAAAAAAAAAAAAAAAAAAAAAAAAAGAGGAGAGAGAGGAACGGCTGTAGTTGTGTTTTTGAACAAGAACAAAACAGAATTAGAAAAACTGTTACAGACGGCGGCGGCTTTTTAAATTAAAAAAAAAAAGCAACATCTAAACATGTTGTTCATCAAGTAATTCAGACAGCAGATTATGATCAATGAAAAAAAAAAAAAATACATTTTACGTTTCACAAGTTCTGACAAGTTTTTTTTAATTTCAGGAATCGGTCTGAGTGTGTTAGACGTTAAGCAACGTCATACGAATTTGACAAAAAAAATAGTTTTGTTGTCAGAAAAAAAAAAAGCCAAGGTGGCCATAGAAACCATCTATTAAACTACCATGGAAAATAAAAAAAAAAAAATAACTAGAAATACTCAAACTATTGGACGTAAGATATTGTAAGATGTAATTGCAATTGTAAGCTGTATTGACTACTTAACTATAGAATAAAATTTTGTATTGTCAAACCTACTGAGGAGAAAACCTTTGTTCGAGTACGCCCTTTTTGATTGTTTTTTTATTTTATTTTTGGGGGAAAAAAGTGCCTGAAAAAAAAAAAATTAATTAAAATTAAAAAAAAAAAAAAAAAAGAATTCACGTGATACTCTGTTAATTTAATGCAAAAACCTTAGTTACAAAAGTCCCAATTAAGAAACTTGGACTACTCGCGCGTCTAAAAAGTTTTTTTATTTTTATTTTTTTTTTCTCCTTTTTATGACATTCAATTGCTAATGGAAAGAAATGTTTTATATGATTTTATTTACTTGGTTTTTTTTATTTTTTTATTTTTATTTTTTTTTACTGTATGTGAATTTTGGAGTTTAAATTTCAATTGGTACACATTAACAGTACTTATAATCAACCATACAAACACGCTTGTTTGCTTGTCCTACATGCTGTTGAAATCTTACATATGACCCCCAGATTTAGTATTATCTCTCCGCAATTTAATACCAATTAAAATACTTTACCAAACTATTTATGCTATATATTTCATATATATACAATGAGCTATATTTGTCAACCAGCAACATCATTGATTATCATCAAAACTTCAACAACAAAAAAAAAAAACTTGCTAGCTCAATTACATATCTTTTACCGTTTTTCTTTTTTTTTTTTTATGAAAAAAAATAATAATATGACTGGAATAACATATTCTCACCAGAGCCAGCTTCCAAAACTTCCTATTCCTGATCTTGAAACCACTTGTAAGCGCTATCTTGCTGCTCTCCAACCACTCCAAACTGAACGTGAATACAACACAACTAAAGAAGCCGTAAACAAATTTCTCAAAGGGAATGGCCCATTTTTACAAAAAAAACTGATTGAGTATGCTAATTCTCGCTCTAGTTATATTGAACAGTTTTGGTACGACTCTTACCTTCATTATGACTCGCCTCTTGTTCTTAATCTCAACCCGTTTTTTTTGCTTGAAAATGACAGCACTCCATTTGTAACTACGCAAGTCCAGCGTGCCGCTACTATTGTCACCTCTTCACTTCGTTTTGTTCGCGCTTTACGCTACGAAGAGCTTCCACCAGACTCCTTTCGTAACAAACCTTTGTGTATGTATCAGTATTCACGTTTATTTGGTAGCGCTCGAATTCCTTCCGATGGAACCTGCATGATGCAGTCTGACATGTCGTCTCGGCACATTGTTGTTATTTGCCATTCTCAATTCTACTGGTTTGACGTTTTAGACGATAACCACGATCTTATTATGACAGAGACCGATATGATTGTTAACTTTCAGTCAATACTAGACGATGCCGAGCAAACTCCCATTTCAGAAATGGCCAAGTTTGCTGTCGGCGTGCTAACTACTGAAAATCGTCGCATTTGGGCCCAAATTCGCGAAAAAATAGAATTTGATGAAGACCAAACTAACCACGAGTGCATCAAAATTATTGACTCAGCCTTGTTCATAGTATGTTTAGATCACTCATCACCTATATCCCTGGCTGATCTCGCTCAAAACATGTTGTCTGGATCGACGGAGCTTGACAAAGGCGTGCAGGTAGGAACATGCACAAACCGTTGGTACGATAAACTGCAGATTATAATTACTAAAAACGCCAAAGCGGGCATTAACTTTGAGCACACAGGAGTCGATGGCCACACAGTGTTGAGATTTGTGTCAGATTTATATAGCGATACAATTTTACGATTTGCTAAAAGCATAAACGGTCAAGCCCCATCTCTCTGGGCAAGCTCATCGCCAGACCCCTCAAAGCGTGACCCCGCGTCATTTGGTAGTGTTATAACAACGCCACGCAAGCTTGAATGGAAATCAATATCTGAACTTTCACTCTCACTGCGCTTTGCCGAAACTCGTCTTTCTGATTTAATTCAACAGACCGATTTTTGTACTCTCGAATTTAAACACTATGGCATGAAGGAGATAAAAAACATGGGATTTTCTCCCGATGCTTTCACTCAAATGGGGTTTCAGACGGCCTACTATGTACTTTACGGCAAAACAGAGTGTACTTACGAACCGGCAATGACGAAAATGTTTTTACATGGGCGCACAGAAGCTGTAAGGTCGGTAACAGAAGAGTCTGCACTGTTTGTGCGCAAGTTTTGTGAAGATATCTCTGCAGAAGACAAGCTTAATTATCTCAAACGTGCTTGTAAAAAACACACTGAATTAACTAGAGAATGCCTTAATGGACAGGGCCAGGATCGCCATCTTTATGCATTGTTTTGTATATGGAAACAGCTGACTGCTGAATGTGAGATTGTCGATAATGACGACTCTTCCACGGAGAGTGGTTTCTACAACACTTTTTTTGATGAAATCCCAGCAATATTCGACGATGCCGGGTGGAACACGTTAAATCAAAATGTGCTTTCAACTAGTAACTGTGGTAATCCATCGCTTCGCCTATTTGGCTTTGGCCCAGCTACATCTAATGGATACGGCATTGGTTACATTATTAAAAACGACTCAATCACAATCTGTGTCTCGTCTAAGCACCGCCAAACACAGCGATTTGTCGATACGCTGCAATCATATTTTTTAGACGTACGCTCACTTTGGAAACAAACTTCACATCATGCAATGCCAACGTACAGTACAAATGCCCGTGCTCGTTCTTCTGAACGCTTATCCAAAATTGCTGTTGCCAGAGTGCCCGAACCCAGTATGTATCACCATATTCACAGCGTCGGGCGTTCACTTGGTATGACCCCACGCACTCAGGAGCAAGAAGAAATTAACTCCCTCCTTGGTGGGTTTGGTTACTTTGACATTAGTGATTATAACCGGCTGCGCACACGTGCAAGTTCACCTGAAAGTAGCTTGCGATCCAATGGGGTTAGACGCGAGATTGGTAAAAAACTGCGTTTGGCTGAGTATTAACAATAATAATAATAATAATAATAATAATAATATATAATATAAATATAATATATATGATATAATAATGATGAATAATAATTATAAATAATAATATATGAACATAAGTAAATAATAATTATACATACAAACTAATAATAATAATAATAATCATATAATAATAATAAATAATAATAATAAATAATAAGCTCGACATAAAGTTTTATAACGTAGCTATTTTATTTCAGACACTGAAAGATAGGATTAATGATACTTGCCTGAACTTGTAATCTCAAGTTGATTTTTTTTTTTTTGCCAAATGTTTCCAACCCAACATGAACTGTATTATTTTATTTTTTGAAGTTTTTGACATACATTTGTGATTCTCAATTTTCAAGCTGATTTTCGTATATAATACTTTTACTACACATATAACATTGCAGTTTTTAACAAGCTATTTTTATTTTTTTTATTTTTTTTTGTTTTAGGCGTTTTACATGTTGTTATTTGAGATATCACTGATGAATGATAACTACAAAAAAAAAAAATAAAAGTAGGATAAATCGTCAAACCAAGTCTCAAAACCAGACACTTTTATAATTAATCTTAATATATATATTGATTTTGAAACTAATTGATTTTTTTTCATATTATCATCTTTTTTTATCAACTAGTTGTATTTTTTTGATTCACACCATGAGTTACATACTATACAAAGTCGTGTGTCTATCGCCAGTCAATCTTGAACTAAAAAGACATATAAACATCATTTTAAAATATCAACAAATGATTAATCTATAGGTTTAAAAAAATGAAAATTATTTGTCAAAGTATTTAAATTTTTTTTTTTTATTATTAGTTTTTATGACTTGAAAACTTTATATGCTCGTCTATAATTATTAAAAAAAAAAAAAACGGAATTTGTTTCCTAGCTGGGACACATTAACTTGCTTTTTACAGTAACATATTCCGGAGTTTTGTCTGTTGAGCTAAACACAAACTGTTTACCACAGACTATCGAGACAATAAATTGAGCACCATTGGAGTGAGAACTATAAAGTTAATCGACAAATCAAAACAAGCAAATGATATCTAGAAAATGTATATATAGATTTTACCTGCATTGTAAAAATTTCAAATTGTCTATTTTTTTTTTTGTAAATCTTTGATTTCTTTATGTCGTACTGAGCCTTAACATACAAGCATAATATCCATCAACTATTTCCATGAATTTGTTTAACGCACTTCTAATTTCGTTTATAGCTCTTGCTCCTGCCACTACGCTTGCTGACATTAACCCCGAGCTTGAAGCCAAATGGGGCACTGACTGGCCCTTTTCTGGTATCACTACATTCGCTCACCTCAATACTGAAAAGTGTCTTATAGATCAAAGCGTCACCTATGATATTGCCGTCGTTGGCGTCCCATTTGACACCGCCGTGTCTTATCGACCCGGTGCGCGCTTTGGCCCCCGATCGATTAGATCCGCATCAATGCGGCAATCATCACTACGCGGGTTCAACTTTCGTGCAGATGTCAATCCGTATCAGAATTGGGCTAAAGTAATTGATTGCGCTGACATTCCTGTCACACCGGTTGACAATCAGCTTGCTTTGCGCCAGATGACTGAGGGCTACAGTGAACTGCTTTTGCGCTCAACTACAAATAAGAACAACCTTATCCCACGCATTGTTGCTATTGGTGGTGACCATTCAATTGCATTGGCAAGTTTGCGCGCTCTATCTAAAATCTACGGACCGGTAACTGTAATCCACTTTGATGCGCACTTGGATACGTGGGCACCTAACAAATACCCTTCTACATGGGGCGAGCCCGCTAACTTTACGCATGGAACAATGTTCTGGATGGCACGCAAGGAGGGCCTTCTTGCCAACAATTCGTGTATCCACGCGGGACTACGTACCCGTTTGTCTGGCGTTGACTGGAGCGATTACGAGGACGACAGTGAGTTAGGGTTTGCTCGTATCGGCTCTGACGATATTTTCACCAAGGGAACCGACGGTATAATCAAGGAAATCCTTGAGCGGGTGCCCTCGAACGCTCCTGTTTATATTTCTGTCGATATTGATGTCATTGACCCTGGTATGGCACCTGGTACTGGCACGCCCGAGGTTGGCGGCTGGCAAACCCGGGAGCTGATCAGAATCATTCGCGGTCTCGAACACCTTAATCTCGTGGGCGCGGATCTTGTTGAAGTCGCTCCTGCTTATGACCATGCTGAAATCACAGCCCTTGCTGGGGCCCAGATAATCTATGAGTTAGTTTCAAATATGGTCAAGAAGGGTCCAAAACTAGATTTTAAACCTTTGTACCTCGACAAGATCAAACCTAGTGTTAATGATGAATTATAAGGGGGAAAACAAAAAAGCAAATAAAAAAAAACCCCCCCCTCCATATAGGATAATGAAAAAGATTATAGCAAAACTGTAATGACATAATTATTGATGGGTTACCAAAAGTGCATGTATCAAGTCACATATCACATGATTCTTAAAAACTCGTAATTTCTTATTGGCCAGTTTTATCTTTCCAAAGCCACCGCCAAATGAAAATTCGTGCAAAGAAAAAAAAAAAAAACTTTCTCATCTTCTACTACTACTACTATTATTCTTTTTCTTTTCTCCTTCCTCTTGAAACGTTCGGTTTTATATTAACACACCACAGCCACACAGCCACACATAAATATCAAAAAAACAATGTCTGGAGGTCCCGTTCCTGCTGCTAAGGTACGTTTTGCATTGGATTGGTTTTCGAGAAAATAGGTCATGTCTTGTTTGGCTTCTACAAAAAATAGTTACGAAGAACAAAAAACACTAACAAAAATAAAAACGCAAACAGAAATACACAGTTATTCCCAAAGGTATCTGGGAAAAGCTCAGACAGACTCTCACCTTGGTAAGTTTATTTTTATTTTTGTTGCTGAGTTTGCACTAGATGTCGACTTTTGTGCACAGCTACAGTTGAACAAACACGTTCAGGTTTCTAACTTGTTTTTTTTTTTTCTCAGGTCCCGAATAGATCGTCCGGTAACCCCATTGTCTCTCGCTTCCGTCAACCTGTTCCTGGCTCCAGAGAGGAGGCCCATTTCTACAAGGACCCTGCGACACTGCCTACTAACGACATTGCTGAGAACCCTTACTACGCCCGCAATCACCGCATCAACTACCCCAAGACCTCGCACTTTGATCAGGCGACCATTGCTGGTCTGTTAACTCTGGGCTCAGCGGCCAACCCACGCATTGCTGATGGTAATGCCGGTACTCAGGCGCTGACTGCTGTTCAGCAAGGTGAAGTTAAGCTTACCCAGGCACTGGCAGAGTCCCCCAAGGAGATTATTCTTGGCGAGATCCTCGGTTCTGACGGTCAACCTCCTGTTCCTCCTACCTACAAGAAGAAGCAGTACAAGCTGCTCTCGTTTTCCGAGCACGGCATGTATGATCACAGATACCCTGTTCGCACTTTCAAATAAACGTAACGCCTTTTGATTTTTTTTTGTTCGTATCGGAAAAAAACAATGAACAAGAAAAAAAAAGATAAAAGCAATATTTTTTGAAAGTAAAATGTTTTGATCTTAATAACCATTTGCCCAGTTTTTATTCTAAAGCATCATGCTTTTTTTTTTTTTTTTTCAAGCTGGTGTTATGCGCTATTTGGAACTAACATTGCTTTTGGTGTGTGTTTGAATTATTATTATTTTGCATGTGTAGAGAAGAAGGATTTTTATTTTATTGTTTTCTTTTTATTATTATAGTTAATCACAAAATATTTTTTTTTAATTGAATATCAAGTAACTATAATGACGAGTATTGTTGTTGTTGTTATCTTTGCTGGTTATTCATGAGCGGGATACAAGTCTAAGCACCAGAATAAAAAAAAAAATTAAATCTGAGAAAAAAAAAATTAACCTTTTTTCCTACGTGAATCTTTTCAAAAGCAATTAGAAAGCGTAAAAAAAACGTGTATTAGCCGTTGTAAAAAAAAAAAAAAAAAAACGACTGTGTTCTTTTTTTTTTTTGTTTGCAAGTATAAGTTATACGTATAGAGAGGTTTATTGTTGATAAGTATATAAACAAACAAAAAAAAAAAAATAAATCAATGTGTAGCATATTTAATCCAAATCAACAAACATTGAGAATAGAAAATCTGCCAACAACTAAAGAAAGTAAAATCTTATCTCTCTTTTTTGTATTTTTTTTTTTTCATTATGATACCAATGTAGCTTTGTTGTTCAAGTTCTAATATGATTGTATCTTCATGATAAAAGAAAATCGGTTTATTGTCCTTACATTGCATAGTTATATAATAATCAAAATAATAATACAAAGATATACAGAAAAAATAAAAAGACATTGAATTTCAAATACCAGACATTATAATCAGTTTTTTTTGTTTTTTTTTAAAATAACAAAACAAAACACATTGACCAAAGTATACTTGAGAGCATTGAGCAGCATGCATATATATAAAATAAAAGGAGAGAAAAAAAAAAAAAATCTGGGGATTAAGTGAAAACCAACCATCAAACCCTCTTACATCATTTTTTTGTTTTCTTGTCTTTTTTTTTTTTTTTTTTTTTCTTTCATAGTTTGTCGTTGTACATAGAAACTCACTCATATCTAGCCTAATTAAAAACAAAAAGAAACAATTATAATGTCTTCCGTTTTATGGAATATTTCACGTTCTTCAACCACCCCTTCTTTGTGTAACAGCTTTCGTGCACTTTGCATCACAAGCTTTGCCGCCTCTTTTTCTTCGTCGTCGTCATCATCATCTAATGCCACCAAGGTCCTTGCTAACGACAAAACTTCTCCCGAGGTCAATAAGGTCTCGTTGAACTCATTCAACAGTAACCATGCTTTATACGACCGAGTTCGACCCGATTTTCCCGATACCGCTGTCGACGCACTCGTCACTGACATGATGCAGCTCACGCCCGGTGTCTCGCGCGTCGTTGAAGTCGGCTCCGGCACCGGTAAGTTTACGCGGGCCCTTGTGCGCCGCGGATTTGCTAGCCATGGCCTACTCGAGGCCGCTGAGCCCAGTGCGGGGATGAACGCGTCGTTTGTCAAAAACTTCCCGCACGGCCCACCTGTTCACCAAGTCAGCGTCTACGATCTGCCTCGCGCGGTGGCTCCGGCCACGGCCGATGGCGTGCTGATTGCGCAGGCTTTCCATTGGTTCGGCGACGTCTCGGCCCTAAGGGCGATTGCCGAGGTTTTGAAGCCCGACTGTAAGCTGGGGCTGATTTGGAATTACGAGGATTTGGAGGAGCTGTCTGCTACTAACTGGCAACGCCGGACCACTGAGTACGTATGGCAATTTGACCGCGACGTGCCACAGTATAAGGACCTTGACTGGGTTGATGCATTCACTGATCCTGCTAATTGCTACTTTCACTACCCCTACGAAGAGCGGTTTATCAAGCACAATGTCGTCATCCCTCGCGACATGGTCTGGCCATATTGGGCATCACGTTCATATATAACAGCGCTACCCGAAGTAAAACAACAAGAGATACGCAAAGTCATTGAAGACATTGTCTTTGCTGACGATATCCCGCCTGAGGATCTGACTGAAACTGGTGACCTGATAGCGCGCCGCGGTACTCATGTTGTGGCTGCCCTAAAAAAGGCCTAAAAAAAAAAATGGGGGAAAAGTTTTGATGTTTGTATACAACATTAACAATTGGTATCACAAGCAAAAATCCAATCAAGATTCTTAGGAAATTCCAAAAGACCAAACGTATATTAGTGAGTGTTTATTGATATTTTAGACTGTAAAACATAAATATATATATATACATGTTATGATGATGAGAGCTTTGGTAGATGAATGTTATATACACAAGTTAATAAACTACAAATTGCAAGAAAACTAAGCATTAAAAGCATAAAAAAAAAGATACCATTTATGTATATAAAAAAAAAAAAAAATTAAAAAAATATTACCAAAGTCTCTCTTCAAGCTTGAGATCGTTGTTAGGACCAAGGCCAACCAAAGCTCTAAGCAAGTTTTCAAGACCAGCTCTCTGCTTGTTGAGACCGTTGATGGGATCAAAACCAGGACGAGTGAGAGGTGCCTTGAGCCAGTAAGAGAGGAAGGACAAAACAGAGTGGAACTTGTGGAACTCCTCTTCACCCTTCTTGCGGTAAGTAACACGAGACAAGAACTCGGCAACAACAACCAAATCAATAATCAGAGGAGTCGCCAAAAGAGAGTCCTCACAGACGTTGTGAATAGAGATAGTGTTGTGACCACCAAGCATAAGCTCAGAGTGGTACTCATCCATGGCAACCTTAGAGTCGCCGACAGCAGGAACATACTTGATTACAATGCAGTGATCAACCTTCTTGCCGAGCTTGTCATTGTACAAAATGTGATTAGACTCAATCATGTCGTCAACAACAGATGCCTTGGAAATTTCCTTGGATCGGAATTGCTGAGGAGCAGACAAGTTGTAACCATCGTTGTTACCCAAGTGATTGTATGAGGCAATAGAAACAGGTCTAATACCAGCATCAACAAGGAACTGGGCAAGAACAGACTTAAGCTTGGTCTGGCCAGACTTGAAATCATCACCGCCAATAAAAGCGCCGTTCTTCTCTGCAAGCTCAATACAACCAGGGACAAAAGTATTCTGGGGAGAACCATTAATGTACGGAACATCTTCCAAAATAGCAGCAATAGCAAAAATAGTTGATGGAGAGATTTCATCGTGTGACTCCTTGATGGACTTCAACAGATTGTCAGCGGTATCGTTAACTCCCGGAATGATACTCGAATAACGCTCAGTGTTAGCAGTCCAAAGAACGACAACATGGTCAAGTTCATTCTTTTCCTTGAAATCACGGATATCCTTACGAATGTGCTCAACGTGAGCCCACTTGTCGGTGCCGGGAATAACATTATCGGCACGCTCCTCCTGGTTAGCCGCGATGAAATCGGGGTAGTAAACAGAAGGGAGAGGAACAATGGGCTCGAGGTACTTACCAACCTGACGCTGCAGGTCGTAATCAAGAACCTTAGAGCGGGCCATAGCCTCCTTAAGGTTGGCTTTGCTGATATCCCAACCGCCAATAACAAAATCGTTAGGATGAAGCATGGGAACTAACTCATTGAAGGGGGCGTAAACGTCCTTACCCTGAGCATCGACACCAAGCTTGATAGTAGCAGCTTGAGTGACAGAGCCAAAGTAGTTGGGTTCAATGAGGCCATTCTTGTTCTGAAACGAAATGTTGTGACGATTGGCGTTGACAGCAGCAGTCAGAGTGGAACCATTGTTACCACCGAGACCAACGAGAAGGAGACCAGTCTTGGGAACATTGAGATCAAGCTTGAACTCGTATTCGACTTCAGTAGGCTTAACAGTGTATTGACCGTTAGATTGCTCTACAATGGCATTTTGATAGGTGTAAGTGGAAACCAAAGAATCACCTTGAATAGATGCCTTGTCAGAAAGAACAGTTACCGAAGTTTTACCGGATTTGCCAAAACCTGGAGAAGATTGGGCATCAGAGGAAGCAGAATATTCGTTAATAGTAGGAGCCATTTTTAGAATAAAATTTTTTGAGTATTTTTTTTGAAAATTAATGAATTTTTTTTTGTTGGTTTTTGTTGGTTTTTTTTAATATTTAGTTGAATTGAAAGTAATAATAGAAATGTATAGACAAATTAAGAGTCTTTCCTTATCCCACCTGAACCTTTAGCAGACCGGGAGTTCTGATAGGGGTGGTGAGCGCTACCGAGGAGGTTAGAAAACGTTTTGAAGGCTTAAAAGGGCTGGGTGATAATCAGAATTAACAACCAGCTGTAATTTAATTTTTTTATTAAAAAATAAAGAGAATTAATAAAAAAACAGATAGATTTTGGGGTGAAGAGAGAAAAGAAAAAAAAATAAATAAAAAAGAGATGAAAAAGCCGAGATATTTATACTTGTTTTTTATTCATTAGTTGTTCGGTAAATTTATCATAATGTTGAAAAAAGATCTAAGCCCTCGTTTTTCACGAGACATAGAAAAAGTTCAGTACTGATATTACATAAACACTTATTCATAATACCAGGCTTGTATACATACTGATTATCTACCGTTCCATTTTCATTTTTTACGTGGCCTGTTAACTTGTTACACGACAGCATCTACAATAAAAGTACTTGATTTTTTTTTTTTTTTTTTTTTTTTGACTCGGACCAATGGTGTATGATTAAATAAATGTAGGGGGTTTCTTTTCTGATATTACTGCAATTTACGAGACTATGATGATCATATTAATTACTGCATACAACCAGAAATACCAAGGGTCTGCCAAAAAATAAAAAAAAATATCGTACTTCATCTAAAGGCATTGACTATATAGAGGCCTCAATGATCAAATACTCAGAAATTATTATCATTTTTTTCACAGATATGACTAAAAGTCTTAAATTATGTTCTGATGATGCCAAAAATCATCATATCCTAGCAGTTATCTTGTCACATTAACCTAGTCAAGATTCACCATCTCGTACGTTTGATTTTTTTGTTTCTATGTTATCATGTCTATTTTCTATTATCGTGTACGTAATTAAAATTTGTTGAGAAAAATTCAAAGTTTTATCAAAAGGACGCCGAGGGCAACCGAGATGACCAAAAAGGAGAAAAACAGAAATAAGTTCTTCAACCTTTTTTTTTTTTTTTTTTTTCTTTTGCAGTGCTCAAGTCATATTGATAGTCAAAAGCTCGAATTGATTCTGAGGTGTTTGTTAATTTCTAATTGAACCTTTTACAAGCTACAAATTTTACAAAATTTACCTATGACATCACAAGAGCGCCATTTTTTAGATATGTCTTAAAACCAATATTGATGAAATAATCGTCAATAAATCTATGTTTATTCTAGGTAGCAACAAAAGTAGGGTGATCCCAGGGAGTTAACGAGAAAAGAAAAAAAAAAAAAGTGTTTAAAAAAACGCTTCAACAGTTTTTTAATCAATCTTACGAGATGATGTTGATTATGGTATAACTCCATAATAATAGAAAAAAAAAAGAAAACAAAATACGGATTAAATAGTATTCCTGAAAATACTAATCAGTTCATGAAGAATTCGGTATTAATCGAATGATAAACTTCCTCAAGTACGCTGACAACGTCGCTTCAAAAGTCTCATGGAAAAACAAATATATATATATATATATTTGTTTTTTTTGACCTGTTTTATATTATACGTACGATTCATTTTTATTTCATTTCAGCAAAAGCCAGAAGCATTAAGATCTACTCATTTAATAATAATCAAGTGATTTTAATAGTGGCATTGTTAAGTATGTGTTCATCGTTTCTCATATATTACCACAGAAATTAAAGAAAAAAATACAGTTACACTAAGACCATGTCAATGAGCGCCATTTTATATCATGTCTAATACAGATTGATCAATTGAAAAGGGATTTTCTTTTTAAAAAATAAAAAGGCCTCTTATTTCATTTAGTAAAATATTACAATAGTTGTATTGTAAACCTCATTATTAATAAAAAAAAAAAAAAAAGAAAAAAAAAACAACCATTCTAATTAAGCTTGAAATACACTCATCGAAGAAGAAAACGGACCATGCCACGCTGTTTAAACAGAAACGAAATTCAATGTGGTTGTGAGTGTATCTAACTGAGATATGTAAAAAAAAAAAACCTGACTCTGAAAAAAAAAAGAAAAAAGAAACTATTTAGGCTGCTTCGGCATAAAATTGAGGGTAAACTAAACAGGTTGTACTGGAATGTACTGTGCTTCTCGAGCTGTCTTGAAAATAAAAAATTAATTTATATGTTACTTTTTTTTTTCTGCGTCTTTCCTAACCTCGGTTACATTTCGAGACAGAACCATTATAGGTAATTGTTACTAAACTTTTGCAAGTGACTTCGCGATTTATGAACAAAAAAAAAATCCTAAAATTTCTGGCAACGAGGCCTTCTTTTATTTTCTTTGTGAGATTAGAGTTAGCGTTTTGATGAAATCTGATATTTGAATTTGTTCACATTGAAAGCGAAAAAAACAAAACAAAAGGTATATAATCAACGGTCTACACTTTCTAATAAACTTCAATTATTTTGCCGTTCTTAATTATGATTCAAAAAAAATAAATAAAAAAAGCCTTTTGTAAGGCTGCACTACAGAGTAGGAATGAAGCTTGCTAAAGATATGTTAAAGTTGTCTACAGCTAATAAACTTTCTATTACTGTTTTAATGAAAGCCATGAAACATTTGTGATTTGAAATAAAATTTCAGGATCCCGGAGTATATACAACTATAAAAAAAAGAAGGTATTCTTAAGTTACAAGATGACTTTGTTTTCATGACAAATTCCAACTGATTAAAAAAAGAAAGGGGGAATACCGTGATAATACTTGGTTTTAATATTAATTCCAAAACTGCGCGAGTCTTTTAAACATGTTTAGACTTAAAATGGCGTTCAGAATGATTCTTTGCTTAAATACCTGTTTATCATATTAACTTGATTAATTTTACAATCATATTTTCAATGTTCTTTTGTTTTATTTTATTTTATGATTGAGATTTTATGGTGACTGACGTTTTCTTTATTTCATATTTTCTTTTATTGTCAAGCTTCACACACCGGATAATTTTTTTTTCCCTTTTCAATGGTCAAACATACACGTTTTAATTATTAAAGCACTTTCTAAACATGACTTTTTGAAAACCAAAAAAAAAAAGGCTTTGACCAACTTAACTTATATAACTTTAATCATTGATCAGTAGCATGTAAAGGAAGTCGCTTAAAGCTTTGACTAATTAGAATATTTTGGGTGTATTGATACAATTACATTGAAAAAAGCATTTAACGTTTCAACACATCAATTGTTTTCGAGTATTTGTCACGATCGTTATTACCCAAATGGTTGTATGAGGCAATAGAGCCAAGTATAATACCAACATCAGCAAGAAACTGGGTAAGATCTGACTCAATCTTAGTCTGGCGAGACTCGAAAACATCATCACTGATAAAAACACAGCTTTCTTTTTTTTTTTTTTTTCGCAAAGTCAACACAACCAGGGACAAAAGTGTTCTGGGGAGAACCGTTAATGGACGGAACATCTTCCAAAATAGCAGCAATAGCAAAAATAGTTGATGGAGAGATTTCATCGTGTGACTCCTTGATGGACTTCAACAGATTGTCAGCGGTATCGTTAACTCCCGGAATGATACTCGAATAACGCTCAGTGTTAGCAGTCCAAAGAACGACAACATGGTCAAGTTCATTCTTTTCCTTGAAATCACGGATATCCTTACGAATGTGCTCAACGTGAGCCCACTTGTCGGTGCCGGGAATAACATTATCGGCACGCTCCTCCTGGTTAGCCGCGATGAAATCGGGGTAGTAAACAAAAGGGAGAGGAACAATGGGCTCGAGGTACTTGCCAATCTGACGCTGCAGATCGTTATAAATAACTCTAGCGCGGACCATATAGCCTCCTTAATATTAGCTTTGCTGATATCTTAACCACCAATAACAAAATCGTAAAGGGAAAGCGTGGAAGCAAACTTTTTGAAGGACGTGTAAACGTGCTTACCCTCAAAATTTATACCAAGCTTCATGAAAACGGCATCAATGTCAGAACCAAAGACTTTGGGTTCATGGGGGTCATTCTTGTTCTGAAACGAAATGTTATGGCGAATGGCGTTGCAAATAGCAGTGAGAGTGGAATCATTGTTACCACCGGAACCAATTAGAAAAAGACCATTCTTGGAAACACTGAGATCAAGGTTGACCTTGTAATCGACTTCAGTAGGCTTAACAGTGTATTGACCATTTAATTGATCTAAAAAGGCATTTTGATAGGTGTAATTGGTATTCAAGAATTTATCGCCAATAAATGCCTTGTCAGAAAGAGCAAATACCAAAGTTTCACTGGATTTGCCAAAAATCTGGAGAAGATTAGGCATCGGAGAAAACAGAATATTGGTTAATATTAGTAGGAGCCATTAGATAGGAAATCTGTTTATTGTCCTTACCTCACATAGTTACATAATTAAAATAATAATAATAACAATGTAGGAGCCATTTTTAAACTAATTTTTTTTCTTTAATTATTTAGTTTAATTGAATTAATAATAGAAAAGCAAAAACAAATCAAGAGTCTTTTCTTATCCCGCCTAAAATTTTAACAGCTTGGGAGCTCTGATAAGGGTGGTGAGCGCTACCGAGGAGGTTAGAAAACGTTTAAAGACTTAGCAGTTTTCATAAATTTCCATAAGTCATCGTTTTTTTTTTCCATTTTCACTCAATCAGACAAAGATTTACAGTCATTGTCACGACTACCCAAACAAATAGCACTCGGGATTCTGCTTTTTTTTCGAGACTGGACTTGTAACAAGGCTCAAACTATGGAGACACATAAAGAGAAATTAATATAATCTGATTGGCTATGAAGAATAAGAAGACTACCAGAATCAACGATCAAACAATATCAGGTATCATAAGTTAGTTGTAGGAAGTAATCCAAGTATGGAGGATCTTAATCATATAAAAGATTGTTGATGAAGGAAAGAATTACTAGAAGCTTCTTGATATATACGTATGTGTACATAGGGACAACGCACTAAATATAACAAAAGGGGAAAAATAGCTGAGTCTCAGGCTGTAAGTCAGTTCAGGTATGTAAATTATGAAAACGCAATTCCATAATAGGAGAAAAACCTAAAAAAAATAGACCAACATTAGACCTTGACACAGGCAGGGCTCGTAATACACATACACATCTTCAGAGATATCATAGATCAACCTGTCACTCTAACAAAATGATAATAACAATATATTGATAAATTCAATAAATTTCATTGGAAAATAAGTGAGGGCTAGTCATGAATCAATGAAAGAAAGAAATAAACAATAAAGACCAATAAGAGCAAGGCTCGTCAAATTGACTCCGTTACAAGATTCCTGAAAATAAAGTATCTCTATCTTCACTTTGCTAAGCACCTGAGGATTGAAAAGCTACGAATCCAACCTGATTGCGAAGAGATCAAAATTAAACCCGGCAGCGGCAAATGAAGCCAAATGCGCAAAATTATTGTCTCATTTAAAGATCACAGTCTTTTTGCTACAGATGGTCGTACCAAGAAAAACCTACTTATGCTAACCAACTCTCTCACATGACACCAATCACTGATAGCAGAAGTATAAAAGTGGATGTTCAGTTCCCACTACAAGACATTTAACATTGAAGAAGATTCTCTTTCTTTTATTTCTATAAGTCACTTTCCCAACTAGAATCTGTGCTTCATCAATACTAATTTATTCAGTAATATAAGCTTAGATATTGATTAGAGATATTCTCTTCTAAAACCTTATTAGTTACATGAATTTACCCACAATTTTCAGACATTGCCATTATATACTTTTAGATTAATCAATTAGGATAAATGAACCGCTGGTTAAAACACTCATGTCTTTTTTCTGGTGATTGCTTTTTGCCCTGACTAAACTTTTTAAATCAAAAGAGATTCTTATTTGAATTCATCAATGCATGGGCGGCGCCTCGAGAATATTCATTCATACGTAAAAAGTTCACACGTTCAGGTAGCAGCAGGCAGACTTTTACATACGGTTGTGATAGATGCTGTTGCCCCTAGGGTGAGCCAAACTTCACCAACGTAAGACTAATTCTCGAGGCACCGGCTGTCCGTTTTCTGTTTTAGCTAAGTTATATAGAAAAAAGTTGGGCCATAACGCATCGCCCAGATAAACGATTTGCCTTACACAATTACAAACCAAGCTCGGCCTCATCTGCAAATGAAGAATTTGATGTTTTTGTATAAGTTGTAATTAGTTACGTATAGTTGTACTCGATGAGTTTGTACTATGAAAAACTTTTTTTAAAAAATAAATGAAATCCAAAACTTTTACTCCTTAAGAAAATCTATTAAAACAAGTCTAATTTATAGTATAACATATTAGGTATAATTCATATTTCAAATCAAGTTTTGGTAATACGTATTAAATGAGAATTAATGATTCATTTTGCCATGTTGTTATTCCATTTCATTAAATCTAAAACTTTTTATATGATAATCTGTTTTTTTTATTTATTTAATTTTATATATAAGCAAATGACTTTTGTATACATATATATTTGATTTTGAGATGGTAGAACATTTAGAATTGGTATAAATAGCAATCATGTTGTTTCCATCCAACCGTTATGTTTCTTTTTTTTTTTTTTTTCATTATTTTAAGATAGAGATTCAATTTTTCATATATTTGAAAAGCCCTTACCCCACAAAAATTTTTTTCTTATCAATGTCACATGTATTAAAATCCCCATTACATAATACAACTTAAAAAAAAAAAAGCTTGACTCAATTAAGAAATTGGCGATAAATCAAACCAAAAAAAAAAATGAAAAAATTTCTAAGAACTTTGCTGCTAAAAAAAATAGAAAAAATTAGCGATTGATGGTTTAAAATAAAACTTTTTATCAAAAGTGATATTAATATTTAAAGATGACAAAGCTTAAACTATGTGAAAGATTTTAGTGTATCTCTTTTTTTTTATGATAATTATTAACCTGCATTATTGACGGGGAAAAAAAAAGTCAAGTAGAATCCGACAGCAATAAATTTATTTTTCCTGGCTTTTTTTTTTTTATGTTTCACCGTTTTAAAAAGCGTTTTTACCAGACAAAGCCTATCGAAGCGAAAAAAAAAAAGGAGACCCTGATAAATACAAACCAACAGAAAAATAAAAAAAAAACAGGTAACGGTTTACGATCAAAATCGTTAACATTATGACAAAAAAAAGGGGAGTTTGAAAAAAATCTGAAAAAAAAAATAAAACTTAAAACTTGCAACAATTTGCTCAACGAACAAAATAAACCTTCTCAATCCCTAATTGCGCATGTTAAAGTTTATGAGGTCATCCCCCCTTCTGTTGTTGTTGTTGTTGTTGTTGTTGTTGTGGAAATCACAGTTGCTGTTTTAACAAAATCGACCTAAAAAACACACACAAACTGCAACAGCAGCAGCAACAACAACAACACAAACAATCCAATTGTCGTGTTTTTTTTTTTCTCCACACAAAATCAATATACATGGTTAAACTACATAAAAGATACTTATTAGAATATTAAATAATAATAGTAATAATAGTAATAATAGTAATAATAATAGTAATAATAGTAATAATAGTAATAATAATAATAATAAAAATAATAAAAAATAAAATAATAATAATAATAATAATAATAATAATAATAAAATAATAATAATAATAATAATAATAATAATAATAATAATAAT
>QVTG01000183.1:0-43885 GCA_013305925.1 Geotrichum reessii | reverse complement strand
AATAATAATAATAATAATAATAATATAATAATAATAATAATAATAATAATAATAATAATAATAATAATAATAATAAAAAAAAGACAATAACTAGCTCAGTATCAATCGCAAAATATTTCTTCTTTTTTTTTTTAATGCTATTTAAAGCTTTAAGCTTTTTTTGGAATGGTTGATTTATGCTTTAGGAAATCTTTCCAAAAAGGCGTAGCCATCAGAAAAGGTACCTGTGTTGGTATTAGTCGAAATTAAAATTAAAAATAGTACAATAATAAATAATGTTAAATTATGATAAAAGTTATTAAATTAAATTATTTTCGCATTTTTATTTTATTTCCCTTTAATGATTGAAATTTAAACAATTTTTTTTTTTTTAAAAACAATCATGACATCATTGTTCAATAGAGTATAATTTTTTATTCAAACAAACTGGATTTTATTGTCTTTTTTTTTTGACTTGAAAAAAAAATCAACTTTTTGGCATTCCCGTCATTTTATACATAAAACGTGTCCAAATTACTGAGTTTACTATATAGGACTATATAATGTCGTTTAACCTTGTATTTCAAAAAAAAATAAAAAAAAAATAGAAAAAAAAAAGGTTTAGTACTACAGATGAACCTCGCATTTAGCATGCCAATTGGGAACGATAATTTTTATGCTAGATCTGAGGTTATGTTTATAGCGCACTTCATGATTAAATACATATTATGTAATTAAATGCTTATAACAATTTATTGTATTCAAAAAGGTCACGTGAAATTTGCATTTTTGTTTTTCTTTCAGGTTTCTAACTTAGATGTCTGTCTAAACCTTAAAACCTTATTCACACTATAAGCATATTTGTATGGAAAAAAGATTTTTTTGTATGCAATATTGAAAATGTGAAACTTGAGCATATTTGTATGTGATTTTAATTTAGACATGAATATTTTTCATAATTTCACTGAGGTTATGTTAATAAAGGGGATGCTTATAAAGCGGTTCATATCTGTGCTATAATTTGATACCATTTATATATATCATGTGTTAATTTTTTTTTTTATTCTACGTTTTTTTCTTAGCTAAAGAGGTCGAGAATAATGATAGGCAAATCATATCGAGTATTATAAACAGTATATATATCAAATTATCTTTCAACATGAAAATTCATTTGTTATTTAGTTGACAACAATGTATATATATAAAGGTCTCAATTCTAGTTATTATTTAACTGGTCTAATTATCCCTGAGTAATTCACATACCATTAGAATTATTCTAAAATAATAATAATGATAATAATTAAAAATTAAATCATAACAATAACCAGTTTTATTAAACAAGTCTAAAGTCCTAAGTTGACACAATGACAGACGTAGATACACAGGTAGTCAATAGAGCGATTAGTTTAGACGCGTGAAAATACAATAATATTAAATTTTAAAGTTTTTTTTTTTTTTTTTTTTTTTTCGCATTTACTGTTTTGTTTTGTGTTTTATATATAATTTAAACTTTAACCAACCTCCTTGCTTCCCTCCCTTGCTTTCTTAGACCAACAATAGGTTAAATCAAATTGTTTGTTCGTTTCACTACGAGTATTTGTAATTTTTTGTTTTTTTCTAAGATGAATTTAACGTACCAAAATAGCAGCAACAAAATCTTTATGACTTTTTAATATCTTAATATGAGACACTCACTAATCTAGTTTCAAAATGTTTTATTTTTTTTTTTTTTTGAAAAAAAAATTTTTTGTTCGTTCGAATGATTGAATGACATCATGATTTTACATATCCATTTCGCTTTGTGTTAAACATTTGTTTTTTTTTGTTGTTGTTGAAATTTAAAAATACAATGTTAACCTTATTCCAATAGTGCACGTGATCATTTAATCTCAACTTCTCCAATAATTTTTTTTTACTTTTCATGTGATTTACACGTGACATCTCACAGAACTCCAGGTCTCACAAGAATTTGCGTACCATATTTGAGTACCTCTGTCCACAACAACACTCAGCTCTCACTAACTGGAGCGTTAACATTTTGTCAGCACAAATTTTGATGCGCCATAAGCTTCTTGAGCAGGTCATTTGTAACGGAGATTGCGGACCCAGTTTGCGCTTCTTCACAACTGTTACCGAGTTGATTTTGCTGCCAATTCTATTATCGATATTACTAATGGTTCTTCTTTGGTCGTTATCGTCGATGCTTGTTGTTTGAGTGATTGTCGTATTGTCATTATTTCGATTACTATTATTACTACTTTTGTTGTTTCGGTCGTTTTTTTCACATTCGTTATTTCTACAATCGTCATCCTGTGTATTTGTACATTCATGGTTTCCTTTTGGCTCGTCGCCTGTGCACACCGTCAGTGGATCTAATGGCTGGTTGTTAAGTTCGATCGCAGCATCATTTACATCAATCACGTACCCATGCGAACCAATGTTTTTTTGGCACCCGAATCGTTCTGCTACCAAATTAAGTAGCTTCTGCACCCGCTGCCGCGTCTCATCGTAGAATGACACTTCCCAGATCAGGGGCGGCGATTTGATTAATGCAACGGTTTCGTCATCACTGATCTGAAAAATAAGTTCCCGCGGGTGCTGTTTATCGACAAATGGCCGACTATAGAATAAAGTTTTGTATCCCATTCGAGTCGAGTCCATTGTTATGTTTATGGGCTGCACGTCCTCCAGGTTCAGGGTTATTTCTTCTGTTTGCCGAAAACGGTTGCTATGAATTGTGACAGGTAATATCTGCTGCTCAAGGTTTTGGAATCGGTAGAATTTGCACTCATTGATAAGGCAGCGCCGATGCGATTCGCTCTTGATAATTTCATCAGGGCATCCGCCCTCAAGAAGGGAAAGCAGATCCTGAAACAAATGACTACTTCGACATGGTACAGTCGGCGGTGCAAACTGCTGCGGCCGTATGAAGTCATGACTTCCACTTGGCTCTATAAGCGAGTAAACCGTTGACAGTACCGTTGTAAAATAGTTGGGTGTGTCTCCTGGACGGGAAAACAAACTTCGTGGGATACGAAAAGATCGCAGGCCAACTTTAACAAATAGCTCTGATGCCGTTAATTGATGCAGTAGTCGCGGCAAATGATAGTAGCTTGCATCTACCAGCAAATGAAAAAAATCTGAATCATCTTTGGGTATGCAAAAATAACCTAATGGTAAAAAAAAAAATAAAAGTCTATTAGAGAACTGAGCCGAGGTATTAGGGTTATTTGTCGGCGTTGCATGTATACTTGACAACTGTCTATGGTACTTACCTTGAAGATGAGAAACTATAATTTCAAATATTCTGGGAGATCTGTCAATGAATAGTGTTGGCTGCGGCTTAAGCTCCTCATTTTTAAGAAAAAACGTTGTGAAATAAGATGGAGCATCAGATGACAATGATGCACCACTAGAATCAAAGAAGAAAAAAAAAAAAAGAAAAAAAAATAGTAATAGTCTGATTAGCAATCAATAATAGTGCAAACCATGATATGACGATGTCATTTACCTTAGTTCAAATAACTTTCCACCAACTTGAATCGAATAAATCTGTTCAAGGTGTGTTAGTAAAAGCAAAAAAAAAATGAAAAAATTCAAATGAAAAGAGCACTTTTCAGTGTTATCAAACCGTGTTCATACCTTGTCGTGGGGCAGAATCTGGGGGATTCCTTCATTGATTTGTTTGTCTTCTGCTAGTGAATCAGTATATTCCGTAATACTACTACTCTGTTGCAGACTAATGCTATCAGTACTGTAATACATATGAAAAAATAACTCCAATATTCAAACAAAAAGCCTTTTTTTTTTTTTTAAAAAAAAAAAAAAGAATTTCAGGAGTGTTTGAAATGTGATAACAGTGATGCCAACAATAATAGTGATGAAGTCAAATAAATAGAAAGAGTGAATAAAAAGCTGAATAAATAAATTTAGTGAATGAATTAAAAAAATGAATTAAAAAATAAATAAAATAAAATAAAACAAGTAGACAAAAATCCTTTTTTTTTTTTTTTCAACAGAATAATGTGCTGCTTATCGAATATATTTTTATCTATTTTATTTTAGCCTTTCATCTTGGTTATTATTTTTTCTTTTGTGTTTGTGAATATTAGAAATCAGGATGTGAAAAGAAAAAAAAAAACTATTACAAAAGTTTTAAAAAAGATTTGTAATGCTGAAAAAAAAAAAAATCAAAAAAAGGCAAATTATTATTATTTTGTTTTTTGAAACACAAAAAAGGTTAAGTCACAAATCTTATTTTATTTCTTGCTTGCTAATAAAGCTTTATTACGTGAATGATTTGTGTGTGTAAAGACCCTGAGGTGATCTATTAGGAAAATGACATAATCAAATTGATTAATTATTATTATGAAAATAAAAATAAAAATAACGACTTCAAATTGAGATTTAAAATACTTCAAATTTGTTTCTCTTTGATTTTTTGCAAACTTTTTGTGTATGAAAATAAAAAGTTCGATTTTTTTTTTTTTTGATTAGTTTTTGCTTGAAGCGCTCTATAACCCGAAAAACAAAAAGATTTATTCTAAAACTTAGTTGACGATTAATACAATTTTATACTTTATAAATTATCAAATATTCGTGAATATAATATAGTTGATAAATTTTAGTAGCAATTGCTGTTGTTGTTTTGTATCTGGGCATGGAATCGTTAGATGATAATACATGCATGTGAATGTTTTGTAACTTGGGATATTATCATTAATTGACTATCAACGTATCTATCTTTTTGACTGATATATAAACAATCAAAATAGTTTCCCTTATTTTTTTTTTTTTTTTTTTTTTTTTTCAAATCAACTTGATTTTTCTGTAATAATAACAATAATAATAAAATTGAATTAGTTTTACTAAATATAATATATATATACGATTTTACAACTACTCGTCGTCTTCATCATCATCATCTATTTGATTCACACGGCGTTTTTTGGTGATTTCATGCTCTACCTGTTCAGGCGATGCGGAACGCTTCTTGAATTCTGCTGCATCCTCCTCATCAGTTTCTTTCGCAGAATTCTCTTCTTCATCACCAAAGAGATCATCATTAACAGGAGATCCTTCAGGTTCAGGTTCACTTTCAAAGTCAGAAGATTCAACATCAGAAGTACTTTTAACTCCCTTGCGTTTTCTACTACGTTTCGCTGCCTTTTCTTCGCCATCCTTCTTCTTGCGACTTCGAGGCTCTTTAGTGCCGTTGCGCTTCTTTGACTCCTTCTCCTCTTCTTGTAGCTTCTCGTTTTCAATCTTTTCCTGAATCTGCTGCTCAGTCCATTCTCGTGCTTGTGCTTGAAGTTGTTCACGTTCCTCGTCCAGAGCACGCTGTCTAGCCTCCTCAGCCTCCTTTTTCTTGCGTTGTTCTTCCTCATGCTTTATGCGCTCAGCTTCCCGGATCTTGCGACCTTGTTCGAGTTTGTCTTGAGTTTTGCTTTCGTATTCCTTTTGCTCAACCAAAGCTCTCTCAAGTTGTTTCAAAATGGTGTTCTGACCCATTATAGAACGCTGCTCAAGATCACTAGGAGGGAAAGGAGGATACTTTGCAGTTGCGACTTCTTTAAGCAAGCCAATAGCTTCAGTGAGACCCTTACTGGCAGCCTCAATGTCTTCAATCGTGCGAAGGTTTGCAGCGGTCTTTTGCACAAAACTAGCAATTTGGAATTTGACAAATGCAACATTAAACTTAAATGCAGCATTTTCAGGTGATAGCTCTGACGCTTTTTCAGTGTATTTCAGTGCTTGTTTAAGTGCCACCAAACTGCGTTCTCTCATACCTCTAGCGTACCAAGCACGGCCCAACAGTGTCATTAACTGAGCATCGTTTTCTTTACCAAATCTCTGCTGAGCAATCTCATAACATTCTATAGCTTTGGAATACTCCTTCAGTTCTACCAGACAGTCACCCATGTTAATATGAATGGAAATATCATTAAGGGTCTCTCTCACTTTACCAAAAATGGGAAGTGCAATGTCAGCTCTTTTAGTCTCTGCAAGAATGATGGCAACACCCTGAGCGGCATATGCATTAGAGCTGTCAATTTGTAGCGCTTTGTCAAAAAGTTCAGCAGCCTTAAAGTAAGTCTTCTCCTTTTTTTCAGCATCAGCTGAGTTATTCACTCTTATCTCACGTGCAATTGAAAGATACAGATTACCAAGACCTATAAGCGAGTAGGTATCATGCTTATCATAGTCAACAAGCGAGTGTTTGTAATGTTTCTGCTCAATATCTTCACTAAGATTTTTAGCAGGAGGCTTCTTGATACGTCTTAAATACCATCCATATAATGCTCTAACTTCAAGGTTGTTTCCGTGATCATCCATCAAAGCCTTAACTTTGTCAGCACTATCGGCTTCGTTGAGTGCCAAAGCCAGATACGTGGTTCTAATCCTGGCATCCAAGTAATCGGGATATTTTTCAAGAATTTGATTGTAAAGCTTAAAAGCAAGTTCAATGTTGCCACTAGCATCCTCCAATCTAGCTATGTTATAATCAATTGTGGTTTTAATGTCGCTCTTTTCAGGGGAGTCTTTGAGTGCATCTAGTGCTTTTTCAAAAAACGTTCTGGCAGAATCGTAACTTCCCTTTCCATAATGCAAGACACCAATATTATTGTAAAGCTCTGGGTAAACAGGAACATCTTGCAAAGTTAATAATTGAATAACTTCATTTAGTGTGTTCAAGGAAGTAGTAGAGTTCTTGTCTTCCGTCATCTTTGAAAGTGTCAGCAGTGCTTCAATAGGAGGCGACTCATCTTGCTCTTTACAGAGTCTCATAAACTTCTCGAGTAAAGCAACAGCCTGAACCTTCTTTTGTTTATCGCGGTTGGATCTCTGAACGTATAATAATGCTAATAAGAATAGAGCTTCTGTAGATTTAGGATTGTCAGCAACAACCTTTTCAAATGTCAATAAAGCTTCGGGACTGCCCTGAGCGATTTCAACAAGACCCTTGCCAATTCTAGGCAGGATATTTGATTTGTTATGTTGTTCCGCAAGTTTATAGTATTTCAAAGCATCCTCAAAGTCGTTGACGTTGTGATGAGCCCTACCAATCCAAAAATAAGCTTGACTGATAACGCTTGGCACGTCTGAATAACAGATGGCTCTTTCAGATAACTTGATGACTTTATCTGTGTCCTTTTTGGAAAATAAATAATTTGCTAAAATCAGATCAGCTGCAGGGTAGTTGGGGTTGGATTTATAAGCTGCCTGAGTGTAATTAATTGCTTTTTTGTAGTTTTTAGCAAAAGATGAGCTGTATACATCATTGACGGCTTCGTCCATCCAATAGAGACCGAGAAGAGTGTTGACCGGAACGCTGGTAGGATTTAATTCGAGAGCTCTCTCCCAAGCGGCAAGAGCCATAGTCTTTTGATTCAAGTGCCAAAAACACAAACCTATACCAATTCTGGGATCAGGGTTGAAGTTATCTCTGCCACGGAGAACTGTCTGATACAATTTCAGTGCACCTCTGTAATTTTTTTTGTGATATAAAAATCGTGCTTTGCCAAGGTTGGCAAATAAGTTTGCATTCACAGACTGCTGAAGAATAGAATCATAAGCGCTTAAACCATTGTCAAAATTGCCGACTACACCGCTCAGCGCGCCTCTAGCCAAAACATTGACTGACCATTGTTTATCCAGAGGGAATGCTTTATTAGCGAAGCTAGTGGCTAATGCATGATAATCGCTTTTAGACTTGATACCCTTACTGGCCATCTCCTCAGTGACCTTATTAGGAGCCTCTCTCACTTGACGAATATAAAGCCAAACTAGGCAAGAGTAAAATGGTATTTTATCGTTTTCGTCCTGAATTATAGAAGCTTTGAACAGAAAAATAAAAGTTAGAACGCGTCTATAATCATAGAATGATTTAAGATAAAAAGAAAAAGTTCATAAACACACTTACCTTCCAAACCCTTGGAAATGACTTCAATAGCATTATCAATTTGACCGTTCCGAGAGTATGCAGTCTAGAATCGCAATTGTTAGACCGCATTGTATTCGAAGCACTATAACCGTGAAATAGTTGATATGTATTTACTTACACCAATAGCTAACCAGTATTCACGATCACACTTTTCATTTTCTAAAAGAACACAGAGATCCGAAGGATCATCAGCCAAATCATTTACCAAATCTAGAGTGACCGCTTCGTCACCAAGAAGAGGAATCTCCAAAATGTTTGGGTTCAACGTCTCTTCCCGGTAATCCTCCGTTGGCTGATCATACTGAGAGGATGACATATTATAGAATTAATAAAATATTATCTTATAAACAACCCACTGAATAGGTGTTGTTTGTTGCGTGGTGTTTATCAAGTGGTTGAAAAAAGGTAACCCGTGAGTGTTTATTGTTGTGACTTGAAAAAAAAGGTGGTGAAATTTGGGAATTTTCAAATGTTGTCAAGTGTTGAAAATAAGTAGGGTAAATTATAATCTTGAAAGTTTAGTCATATTATTGAAGTGTTAACTTTTCGCTTATAATTTCACGAACTGCCGTTACAGTTAATAAGAAAACAAAAAAAAAAAATATGCAAATAGCAATTACATGTGATAAAATAAAAATACATCATATTTTTTAAAAATGTAAATTAAAACATAGCTTAATTTTAGGCAAATGACCAAACTCCATAAGTAAATTCTGACTATCGTAAATCTTAGTATTGAAAATGAAGATTTTGCTTGAACTTCGAAAAAGTTGAGCAACTTTTTCAGCCGTAATCTTCATGTTTATAAATATTTTTAATGATTGATACTTGAAAGTTTCAGAGTGATGAAAATACTACTTTTATTTAATATATATATATACACCTAGGGTTAGTTTTTTTTTTTTTTTTTTTAACCCAGAGTTAGTGTTAATGCTTCGCTTTGCCTTTAGAAATAGTCACGAACTTATCAAATATGTATATAGTTTTGTTTTCAACAAGAACCGTCTACTAGCAAGCATTTAAATTTTGTAAGAAAAAAAACTCAACACTCATAGGCTTGTCCTATTATGAATACAATCAGTGTTCAGTTTTTTGTTGGTGAACGCTTCTTTCTGGACAAATCTCAAAGACACTTATTTTAAACACTAATGATGTAAATCTCCAAAACACAATATTAGATTAAAAATTTGTGAATTGATATTTAATGTTCTTTTTTTTTTTTAATCAGACAAGTTAAGAGATACTTTAATAATAAGATATATATAATTACTCATGATTTAGGCAACTTCATAAAATGCACGTATTCCATTTGATCAACGTCGAAATACAAAATCAATATTGGTAATTGGTAGCTAAATAGTTATACATAAAGTAGTTTTCCTCGTGAATATTTTATCTAAATGTATGGTGATCAGCCAATCAAAGAATTTTTTCAGATTTGCATGTCAATCTAGGGATAATCAACGTTATTTATTTATCTATTTTTTTGATTGAAGTGAGGTTCAAATATTTCGGCTGGTGAGCGGCTGGTAGAACGGCCAAGATTGTCATGATCTCCAGTACAAAAAACTCGGTTTATCGCTGGTAACTTGTCAATGTAACGGTTAAACTTTGGTTGATCAGTTGGATATAAGAGATGTGTGAAAACAAAATGATTTTCCGATTAAAACAAACTGCTATTTATTTTTTGCATTTGGGCGAAAAGACTTGATCTTTTATCGACAAGATTTGACACGATATATATTAGACTTGTTGGTGGCTGGTACAGCTAAGTGGAGTAATAACGTGGTTGCTTATGCCGAGTTCCATTTATGGAATAGAAGATCTGTGAATTGAGCACATGAACGATGCATTTACAAATCATTACATGAATAACTTTTAGCAGATGTGCCATAATAAATTTTTATTTTTTTTCAAAAAAAAAAAAAAGTCTGAATGCTATAAAGTCTAACTCATCATCAACCTTAAGTAGAATACGTTTAAGGACAGTTTTATAGCCAGAGTTTTTCAATTGACAATTATTAAAAAGTACATATATTACGCCATCAAGTAAAATATCATGAAAACCGAGTTTTCATGATCAATTTCTCCTTTGCAAAGTAGTCTAAATCCTAAACCATTTTCAATAACTAGACTTGATTTTCAAAATAGAAAAGCAATAATAAATAATTTCTCAAAAAAATATGTATCTGTAAACACCACAGATGATTCAAACGGCTGTGTCTTCATTTTGGTTAATATTAATAGTTTGTAATGTTATTTTAGATATTAAGTTTTCATTTGAATTGAAAAAAAAGGTTTTAGTTCATAATATATTGTAATTTGTGCCCTCCATAATAATAACGCTGGTACTTTTAAGTTATTCTCGACCATTTTCAATGAAAAAAATAAAAAAGTAAAAGTAAAAAAAAAAAAATAGTGGATCAATTTCAGGATAGCTAAAGTTGAAGATTGTAATGTCGCTAAAGAGTAGACAGCCATAATTTGAGAGACCAAATGGTTCACTACTTTCAGCCCTTTTTTTTTTTTGATTTCTGATTTGGTCTTATCTTTAAAGTTTTGGCAACACTGTAGAGATCCACTTAAATACTCAAAATAGCATAATGTAAACAACAAAAATATAAAAATCTTTTTTTTTGAAAAAAAAAAGATAGGTGGATGATGGCCGGTATCGCCATAGTGGGCCATAAGCCAAACAATCCGACTAATAGTAACCACGATCTTTTTTTTTTGTTTGTATAAAAAAAATTGATTTATATCAAATATGTATATACACAGTGAAATTATTGATTAGATTAGAAGAGTTTAAAGTAAAATATATAATATATTTCTATGGTGTTTTTACGTGAACAGATCAGCTTTGATAGGAAGTTGTAACAATTTTTTTTTTTTTTTGAAAAGATACATGCTTTATACATTAATGTCTAGGAAATTTTTTCATTGGTTTCAATAAATTTTACATATGATTTATATATAAGAACATCAATGCCTTACAAAAAATTTTTTTTTTCATTCATAAACGTTTTCATTTTTTAAAGCCGATACGTGTACTGTCAGCAATCAGTTAATAACCGTGGAGGTGATAGTAGCAGCAGCATTTTTATAGCTACAAGTCTTACATATACCCGTTATTGCAGTAATAGTTTGCCAAACAAATTTGGCTCGTGTACCTGAAGCAGTCTCTGATTAGGCTTAGAAGATACGTTTAAACCGTACAAGAAATTTTCTCATAAAAAAAAAAATCCTTTCATCATTTTTTTTTCTTCACCATCTTGCACTATTTAACTAAAGGCCTGTTTCAATATTATTTGGTAAGTTGCTTTGTTTTACAATTCTTGAGACAATCATCTAACTAACAAAACCATTTATCAACATCAGCATTCAGTGTGCATTGTTTCCATCCATTATTCACACATCGTTACCTGAAACGGGTTAAAGCCAAAATTCCACCAAAAGCCTTGTCAACAGTAAGAATCAATACCAATAACAGCAGCCCCCCCTCTTTTTACATTCGAATCTCTTATTCTTTCAATCTTTTTTTCTTCTTTTCTTTTCTTTTTTTTTCTTTTTTTCTTTTTCCCAATAATCTTCCGTTGGCATCACTGAATAATACGCTGGGGAAGGGAAAAAAAAACCAATTCGAAGAACTGATATCAAAAGCAGTTACAGTATTATCCTCGCATTTCCATCAAAAACATCAAATAGAGGCCAATGAAAAGCCTGAAGAGATCCGGAGAGAGACCCTTAGGTGCTCGTATGCCT
Organism: Geotrichum reessii; assembly: GCA_013305925.1. Lineage (NCBI taxonomy): Eukaryota > Fungi > Ascomycota > Dipodascomycetes > Dipodascales > Dipodascaceae > Geotrichum > Geotrichum reessii. The sequence continues at coordinate 32,199 of QVTG01000183.1, read as the reverse complement.
CCCGATGCATTTAGCACTGGCCGTTCAACCCGGTCACTTTCTACTTTAAGCAACAAAAAAGGAGTTGAGAGTACCAGTGATAATGATAAAACTCACTCTAACGATAATAGTAGTAGTACTACCACTGAGACCACCAATACTACATCTACATCTAATACGACGTTACAACAAAAACAAAAAGAAACACAAAACATCTCACCAGATTCTCAGCCCCGATCACCAACTTCTATCTCACTTTCTCAACTAAAAGCTGTCAGTCCTCAAAATATCCCTTCATCATCTGAACCAGCTTTTAAATCGCCCAGTCAAAAATCTGAAAAGATGTCTGCTATTTCGAAAAGCTCTGTTAAAAAGTTTGTGTCGACTTTTGAAAATACAAACTCCACATCTGGTTCTATTAAATCTTTGAGGTCTCCTCTTCTCAGTGCAACATCCCCAAAATCTCTAGACACCAGTAACAGCAGCAGTGACGCCATCGATTTCAATAATTACACTTTGACAAGAAAGACGACAACTTCATCTGTTTCATCTACCACTTCAATAGATTCAATCGGTAAGGCTCTCCAGGATCTACCCACAATTCCTATTCAGCAAAATACATTTATCGCTAAATCTAGTGATTTTACCACCAATAATGCATCTTCATCTGCTTCCTCTTTGAATAAAATTTCTCTATCAGAATCCCCATCAACTACTAAGCCATTGAACCTGTCTGGTTCTTCTTCCTCACCGGTATCAATGCTCAGCGCCAAATTTGAGTCACCAAAAAAAAGTGAAACAAAACTCAACCCCGCTGGTTTTTCCTCACCTCATATAAAACCTTTTGTTTCTGCAGATACGACTGAGGAATCCGCAACCAGTCTCAGTACTGCCTCGTCTTCCTTCTCTAGTTTGTCCGCTCCAATGTCACCAAAGAAACCTAGATCGCCTATTTCTGCGAAATCACCTGTTTTTCGCTCCACAAATCATGTTAATGATAGTACCCTCAAATCTATAGGCCCAATTGACGAATTTTCATCTGTTTCCCCTCCTTGTGCTAAACCTGTCCGTCCCAGTTCTGTTTTTTCTAAGAAGACTAATTCTGATGTCAAGAGTGTCGCTAGCTCTATTGTAGACAACGTCATCTCTACGACTGTTGAAGACGGTTCTTCTTCAAAAGCGATCAAGGCTAACCCGTACTCAGCGGTGCCTTTTTCCCACAAACTTCAAGAGAAAATAAAGTCGATAGAGACGCCTTCTATTGATCACTACGCGACTAAAAATGATGAAGGCAAGCATAAGTCACCCAAATATGAGATTAAGCAAACTACTGATATCTCATTGTCAAGCTCCATTCGTGCTTCTAATGCTGGTGTCGGTTCAGACGATGACGATAATGATGATGAATCCAATTACGCTATGATTCCCAACATCAAAACTCCAGCCTGGGTCACAGAACTGAAAAATCAGCAAAACAAAGCCACGTCTTCAAGTCTTTCTAACAAAACGCTTTCACCTGTCTCCAAGCACAAAAAATCATTCAGTGATGATTCGAGTAGATCGTCAAAATCAACAGCGTCAAGTCTGGCTTCCGAAAAGGTCAGTCCCTCGCGTACACCAGTTACTAGTAGAACAAATGGCAAAACTTCAGCTCGGCCAGTTTCGCCTGTATATAGCCATAGCCCGACCCGAGAGTTAAATATGCTTAGAGCTGGCAATAGTTCACCTACAAGGCCGGCTCGTCCCAGTTCAGCTTCTTCGATTCGCTCATGGAACAATAAAAGTGATCAAGAGACAAATTCGGCTACACGCAACATCCCCCGTCCCAACTCTGCAGCGTCACACTATTCAATGGAAAGTTCTTCAAAAATGGTAACAGATTTTCTAGAAAGTCGAGTGCGTCCAGATTCCCCTACGCGTATGTCGCCAAAACGCACTCCGGTAACACCACGGACATCATCGCCAGTGTCATCGCGAGATGACAAGTCAAACCAGACAAGGATTAATACTAGCCGCCCTAATTCACGGCTTTCCTTAGATTCAAGAATTAGCAGCAAACGTGAGGATTTTGATAAAAATCGCCAGCCATCGCCAGTGACCCCATCTCGTGCTACGTCAGTTCGAACTTTTTACAGTGCTGTTTCAGAAGAAAACAGTAGCTCAAATGCGTCACTGTCACGCGCTGAAACGATTTCTTACGGTATGCGGTCCAACTCCCCACCAGGTCGATACTTTGTAGATAAGGAAAAAGATGAGGCAATTCCGCTGGTGCCGCAATTCGAGAAAACTTTTGACATGTTTAATGCCAAACTTGGTTCTACTGAAGATACTGAGAAAAGTTTATCCGATGGAAGCACTACTGAAGAAAATGACAACATGGAAAGCAACGCTTCAAGTCCACAAAGTATTGTTTCTGTTAGTGGATCGGTATCATCTAGAAGCAGTACGTCATCAACTGTAAGTTCAATTGCTGCAAGGGCCCTTCAGGCCTCGCCCAAACTTGGCAAAACCCCATTGCTACCGCCACCTTCTCCAGCAGTGAGTATGCAGTCACTTTTTTCGAATGCCACGTCAGCAACGTCTTTTTATGATGCCGAGTCAATTTATTCAGTTGACATAAACAATGGAGAGTGCGACGATTCTGCGGGGTTTAAGCGCACTTCTAGTATCATTAGCAGCAATAAGCAGCATCCCCACTCTAATATCCCTGCCACAATTCCAGAGAAAGTTGAAACAGAAAATGATAAACCCAATGCTCCTGTGGTTGCTAACGAGTGTTATCGCAATGATAGTATTCTGTCCAGTGTTTCTCGTGTGCAAAGTGTAACGAGCAACACTAGTAGTACTAACAGCCGCAACTTTAGCGGATCAAGCGACATGAGTAGAGTGTCAATTCAAACTCAAATGACGGATCCTGAGCTTAGCAATATTAGTCAAACTTCTGGGCAATCGCACGTACCGCAAGCGCTATCGCACCAGAATCCTCCAGTGACGACGAAAAAGACATTATTTGACCCTGATCTTAGTACAACTACGAAATCGGATCGTTTCGATGCAAAAACACAAGAAAACAAGCCTTATTACTATCTTGATTTCAATACTATGAAGCAGCAAGTAGGCAGTGATTTATCCTTTTGGGGACCTTCTGGCGCGCCCTTTGCAAACAAAGATCCCCGCGACGTGACAGTTTTTGAACGACTTTTGTTGGATAGTGTATTTTGTGATATTCTCGTGTGCTATATTTTTATTGTTTTTATCATTGCATAACTCTTTTTTTTTTTTTTAGCATTTTTAAAAAAATTTTTTTTTTCCTTTCATTCATTTATTTGTGTTTATTGTTTTCTTTTGTAACATAAAATTTTGTTAAATTCAAGTCTTTATTTCTTGTATTTTTTTTTTCTCCACTTTTTAGATCTTATGAAAATTTAGTATTTTTAAAAAGAAAAAAAATAATTATAAGATTAAACCACGATCACAATGACTTTTTTTCTTGTTGTATTTAATGTCTTTGTATTCTAATAACTTGTAGTAATAAGCCATAGAAACAATAAAATGATCACTGAGGCTAGTGATAAAAACAATTTGCTGAAAACCCTAATCCTAGTTAGGACTAAACAGCACACATACAAACCATTTTTATTTTTTTGTTTCAACCCGCAAACATAATACAAATTTACGTTGTTTTTTTTTTTTTTTTTTTTTTTTCCCTTTCTTCTCCCCCACACACACACACACACTCTCTCTCTCTCATTTTCAGATTTAACCTCAATTTTTTTTTTCTTTTTTTAGCATGCTTTCTAGAACTCTTCTGCGTCAGGCTAGCCGCCTTACTATCTCTACAACAACTTTGCGCGTGTCGTCATCTGTTCGGGCTGCCATTCTCCCCCGCCGCTCAGCAATCCGGTTTTACAGCAACCCGGTTGATCCGCCCCGTCCCGAAGACGATCCCTTTAGCAGCAGTCCGTCACTTCAAAAGATTAGATCATCACCGGAGGTTTTGCAGGTTATGATGGAGATTGCTGATATGATGCAGTCTAAGGGATACGTCAAGCCCGGTGAGCAGCCTGGTATGTTGGCGATGATGAAGATTATGGCAGATAAAGAACTGAGAGAGCTTTTGGTCAAGCTCAAGACTACTATGGATGAGCAAGGTATTCAGTTGGATCAGTCTGAGTAAGTGTTTTTCGTTGAACGTGATTGTTATTGGATAATTGTATTAACTTTTTTTTTTTTTTTTTTGATAGGATGAAGTTTGCTGAAACCTTGGATTGGCCAAGAAGAGTTAAATGAGATTTAAAGAGTTACAGAGTTTTGTATCTTTTTTTTTTTTTTTTCATGTTTCATTGACGTTAAATTGGAAAAAAAAAAAAGTTATATGTATATATTGGTAGTTTTTATTATTTGATAGCTTTTATCTTTACAGTACTGTAAAGTGTACACTATATTTTTCATTTGACTTAGAGTGATGATATTTTTTTTTTTTTTTTGGTTTTCTCGATGTGGTTGAGAATTAGATTGAGTTAATTCAGGAACTAAAAACTTGTAATACAAAAAAAAAAAAAAGGGCATTTTTTTATTCAACTATAGACAGTTCTAGTCATGTATTACTTTGCGACGGAGAATGGAAGTAAAGAAAGCAAGTGTATTTTTTTTTTTTTAAAAAAAAAGAAACTGCTGATAATATATGTTACAATGGGCTTATAAATAATAGGTGTATTACTACATATATGATATTAAACTAGTTTTATATTTAAAATATGTCTACTATTTATATATATATATATATATATTAAAAACAACATTATACGTATAAAAAAAATAAGGATTTACACAACTTGTTTTAGTTATAACAGTATCTTCAACCAAACTTATTCCAAATAAAGCAATTCTTTTTTTCGTTGATCAAACAAAAAAAATCGATTTATTTCTCTCTTTTTTTTTATTATTATTTTCTTAACGACGACCTTGTGGTTTGATATAAGGTGTATCGGGTGGTTTGGGATAAGAAACGGGTTCGTTGCTAAATAATTCAAATTTTTTCATGGTTATTTTTTTTTTTTTTTTGGTTCAAAGTGCTGATAATAAAAATAATTTTTGTTTGTTTACAAAAACAAAAAAAATTCGTGAAATAATGATGGTTTTTATATTTTAAAATGGGAAACGATGAAACAAGTAAATGTTACCCCAAAAAAAAAAAAAAAAAAATAACAATATCAAATCAAGTGTTTGATTTAAGTCATATAAATTAAATTGTGAGTTTGGGGAATTTTTACTTGTTTTGAAACAATGTTTGAATTGGATTGTTTTTTTCTTTCTTTTTTTTTTTTTCACAAAACATTGCTGAGAGATAGAAAATCGGTTTATTAGTCCTTACATAGTTGTATAATTAAAATAATAATAACAAAAATATACAAAACATGGTAATTATCAACGTCAATTCATGATTGAAAAAAAAATGTGTCACAAAAAACAAAAAAATCTGTATACTAAAAAGAATTATCATGATCAACGTCTATTCTCTGTATGAACAGTTGATGTTATAAAAATTATTCAATTTCATTACTTGAAAAAAACAGAAAAAAAAGTTGAAAAAAAAACTATGGATATTACCTCCCCCCTAGAAAAAAAAGACAAATCATAGTTTATCTGTCTAAAAACAGATATATATATATAAAATATGTTGGAATAAAAAAAAAAAAAAGACAAAATCATGCGGGTTTCCACCCGCCCATGTCATTCAGGAGGAGGAGAAGGAGGGCGAGGAATGGGGATAGGACGAGGCTTTTGGGGGGTCATGTAGCTATAGGCAAGAAGCCGAGCATAAGGGTTTTCAAGCCGCGCTTGATCAATTGGTGAAAAGTTGTCGTGGGGGAAACAATGGAGCAAAGTTTTTGAAGTTTTCAACAACATTACAGGCAAGTTTTGATATAAAAAAATATTATTTTATTTATTTTTTTTTTTTTTTTTGATTTTAAAATAAAAATAAACAGGTTTATTATAATCTTTTTATATTAATTTTATTAATCTTTATCACAAATGTTATTCAACTGTATTGAGGATTTTTTTTTTTTTCAAAATTTAATGTGTTTTGTTTATATAAAAAAAGAAATTAACAACAATACACGTTTTTATCTATTGTACTTGTTTTATATTGTGAGTCTGAAATTTCAGTTGATAGATGTATTACATACTTTTAACAAATTTCACATTAATTTTATTTTTATTTTACTGTACAAGCAAACAACTATTAGATATTGAATATGATGAACTGATTTAATATTCAAGTCTGTATTGTAACTGTGCCGTTTGAATTACACGCATGAACATTTCATTTTTTTTAACCCATTTTAAAACCTGTAAAATAAGTAAAAAAAAAAAAAAAAAAATCCTGTTTTAGAATCAGTAAGCTTTCATTTAGGTCGTGTGGCTTATGAAATTTACATGTTTGATCATTTTGAATCAATATAAATAGGCCAACTTTTTTTTTTTTTTAGAAAAGCTTTGTGATTGTAGATATCTTCATCCACCAAGTTTGCGAGTTACAAAATACCTAAGAAAAACATACTCGAGCTCATGAGCCACAAGCTTCAAGACAGCTCATCAAGCAGCCCGACGATTGATAAGAGTAGGCTTTTTTCCCAAGTTGGTTTATTTTTTTTACGCCTACGAAAAATGGATCCGAGGTAGAGAAAAACAGAGCGGCACGCGAACGTAACAAGAGTTTCTACCGCAAAAACCACACAATACCAGCAATATATTGGGGAGACGCTATTGGGAATTGCAAGGCTAAAATAGATTTAGAGCCAGCAAAGATGACTTGGGACTTGACTGACACTTGAGTTTATGATTTGTATTTGTTTATGTAAGTCTAATAAAAAATAAAAAATAAAAAGAATTTAAATGTAGTGATATTTCAATGTAACCAAAAAAATATATATATATATTTTTTTTAAAAAAAAAAATCAGTTTAATCCTTTGATAAGACTTTTGAGACGTAGAATTGCATAGTTGAATAAAGTGTCAAAGAAAGGGAGAAGAGACTCTATCTGTTACAAGTGTTATCTCTTTTTTTTTTTTTTTTGTTTCAGTCACTGATAAGCAATACTCTTGTTATCAGAAATACTTGAATCGGTTTTGTTTTCTTTTAACTTGAGTCATTTCAATTAGTTACTGTCATCATTATGTAGGACGGGAGAACAGAATGCTTCAAGTTCAAGTGTGGTGTGTACATTTTCGTTTTTTTTTTTTTTTTTTTGGTTGTCGTTTACCACAACAGAAAAATTTATTTAGTCAACTCCAAATCCCCCTTTTGAGTTTTTTTTTTCTTACTCTTTTTTTTTTTTACTTCACCATCTCAGGTATTATCTTAATAATATTGATCTACGAACTTCCTTTCGTATCATCTGTGTCACTGAGTACTGCATAATATTTCACAAATGTCTGAATTAGAACAAAAAACAAGCGATCTCAAGATTGCCGGCCCTACTGTCTATGTCAACGAGGCCACCGGTATTGACGACGCTTCCGCCGACGGCTCCCAGTCTAAACCTTTCAAGACCCCCGCTTACGCCATCTTCGTCAACGCTGAGTCTTCAATCCTGGTTTACAAGGACGAGGCTTACGAGCCCATTTCCCCCTCGGCTCTGAAGAAGGCCAAGAAGGGTGCTGATGGTCTTGCTAAGAAGGCTGAGAAGAACAAGAAGCAGGCTGAACAAGCTGCCGTTCGTGAGGCCGAGGAAGCCAAGAAGATCGAAGCTGCTAAGAATATTGTCATTAAAGAGGATGCTTCTCTCCCTACTGCTACCAACATTAAGATTGGCTCCGCTGAAAAGTACCGCACCACCGAGAACGAGAGTCCTCGTGTTAAAATCAGTGGTTGGATTCACAGACTGAGAGTTCAAAAGGGTGTTGCTTTCATTGTGTTGAGAGATGGTACTGGTTTCCTTCAGGTTGTTTTTTCTGGTAATCTTGCCAACGCTTACCAGACTTCTACTCTTACTCTCGAATCTACCATCACTGTCTTTGGTACCGTCAAGGTTGTCCCCGAGGGCCAGACTGCCCCTGGCGGCCATGAGCTTATTGCTGACTACTACGAGATTGTCGGCCTTGCTCCTTCTGGTGAGGAGTCTATTACTAACAGGGTCCAGGAAAACGCTGATCCTTCGATTTTGCTTGACCAAAGACACCTGACTCTCCGTGGTGATACCATCTCTGCTGTTATGAAGGTTCGTGCCAGATTCCTTAGAGCTGTCAGAGAGGTTTATGAGGAGGAGGGCTTGACTGAAGTTACCCCTCCTTGCATGGTTCAGACCCAAGTTGAAGGTGGTTCTACTTTGTTCTCTTTTAACTACTACGGTGAGGAGGCTTACCTAACTCAATCTTCGCAGCTCTATCTCGAGACCTGTGTTCCCGCTCTTGGTGACGTTTTCTGTATTCAGGAGTCTTTCCGTGCTGAGCGCTCCCACACTAGACGTCATTTAAGTGAATACACTCACATTGAGGCCGAACTTGGTTTCCTTACTTTTGATGATATGCTCAACCACATTGAGCGTCTTATCTGTGGTGTCGTTGACAAGGTTCTGTCTGATCCTGTCTCTGGCCCCCTTATCAAGCAGCTCAACCCCAACTTTGTTGCTCCTCAGCGTCCATTCCTGAGAATGCCCTACGTTGATGCTCTCGAGTGGCTCAATGAGCACAACATCCCCAACGAGGAGGGCAAGCCCTTCTCTTTTGGTGATGATATTGCCGAAGCTGCCGAGCGCAGAATGACCGATGAGATTGGCCTTCCTATTTTCCTTACCAGATTCCCATTGGAAATCAAGTCTTTTTACATGAAGAAGTGCGCTGACGATGAGCGTGTTACTGAGTCTGTTGATGTTCTTATGCCCAACGTCGGTGAAGTCACTGGTGGTTCTATGCGTATTCAGAACCTTGATGAGCTCTTGGAAGGTCTTAAGCGTGAGAACATTGCGCCTGAGCCTTACTACTGGTTCATTGACCAGCGCAAGTACGGTGCTTTCCCCCACGGTGGATACGGATTGGGTACTGAGCGTATCCTTGCCTGGTTGTGTGATAGATTCACTGTCAGAGACTGCTCTCTGTATCCCAGATTCTCTGGCCGTTGCAAGCCTTAAATATTTTGATACTGTAATTTTTAAATTTGTAAATGTCCTATATTGTTTATTTGTTTTTATTTGTTTTTTTTGTTTTCACATAGATATTATGAGATTTTGGCAATGTAGTAGTTGTTTTTTTTTTCTTCTTAAAATCAGTTATCAATAGGCCTGAGAATGGAAGAATGCAACCTATTGAGATTGTTGTTTTGAAGATGAAATTTTCAAAAAAAAAAAAAAAAAAAAAAAAAGTCGCATCAGTTGAATTTCTGATTTTGGATTCTTTCTAATATCTAGCGTCACCATATTACAACTATTACATAGAACAGCCGACATTAGAATTATAAGGTACATATCGAATGAGTCTTAAGCACGCTTCTCGTTTACGTTCGCTGGCTCTGAGTCACTGCCGACTTTACTCGTCACTCCCGCCTTCTAACAAAGCGTTTTTGGCAGCGCCAGTCGAAGGTGAGACCGTGACCATTAACGGTTGGGTTCGCAGTGTAAGAAAGTCAAAAAACGTTGCCTTTGTGGATGTGTCTGATGGCACGGTTGGAAAGCCCGTGGCGCTAGTGATGCAACCAGAGCTTGCCCAGTCGCTGCTTACCGGTGCATGCGTTGAGGCCACAGGCAAGGTACAGCCGTCTCCTGGCAAAGGAGAGTTTGAAGTTGCCACTGATGCCATCAAGATATTAGGACCTGTGACGAAGGATTATCCGCTACAAAAAAAGTTTCACACAAAAGAGTTTTTGCGGACAATCCCTGAGTACCGCTGGAAGACCAACACTGGTGCTGCGGTGCTGAGGTACCGTTCTTCAGCCATCTCTAAAATATCAAACTACTTTGAGTCCCAGGACTTTACACAAGTTAACTCGCCAATCATCACTGCATCCGACTGCGAGGGTGGTGGTGAGGTTTTCCAAATCAGCGGAGGCAAGGATGGTGTGGACTTTTTCGGCGCCGGCCGCCCAGCATTTTTGTCTGTCTCGTCTCAGCTTCATCTCGAAGTCTTTACGGGAGCGCTTTCACGCGTATGGAATTTGGCCCCAGCCTTTCGGGCTGAGTCGTCTGATACCAACCGCCATCTTAGCGAATTCTGGATGATTGAGGCGGAAATGGCGTTTGCAACAGAGTTGGACCAAGTCATGACAGTGGCAGAAAACATGATCCGATCGGCAGTAACACCACTGTTAGATGAGGCTAATAGTGTGGCTGCGCGTGATTTGCTTGCTGCTAAGAAATATGAAAAAAACGAGCAGCTTCTTAGAGATCGATGGAACATGCTCGCGGGGTCAAAGGAACCTTGGAAGCGTATCACGTACACTGAGGCTGTGGACATCCTGCAAAACTTGTATCGTGAAAACCGCAAGGTTTTTGGTAAAGTTAAGCCGCCACAGTGGGGCGATGGCCTGGCCTCTGTTCACGAAAAGTATTTGGCTGGCGAGTACTTCAAAGCTCCGGTCTTTATCACGGATTATCCGGCATCACAAAAACCGTTCTACATGCTTGGCAATGAGGTTGTTGATCCATCAAGACAGACAGTGTCGTGCTTTGACTTGATTGTGCCTGAGATTGGCGAGCTCATTGGTGGTAGTATGCGTGAATCTAACTATGACAAACTAGTGCAGTACATGGCCCAGCGGGATATGGCTCCCGAGGATTTGCATTGGTACCTAAAGCTACGGGAGCACGGTGCATTCCCACATGGTGGATTTGGTATGGGTTTTGAGCGGTTCATTGCATTTGTGAGCGGACAAGAGAACATCCGAGATGTCATTGGGTTCCCGAGATGGGCCGGCAGTTGCGTGTGCTAAGGCTCCAAAATCTTACAACTAATAGAAAAAAGGAAAAAAAAAAAAAAACTGCCTCCAAAGGTATTTTAGTCTTAGTTGTAACTTTTAGACATCAAAATACTTGTCGGTAGCATTCACATAAATAATTTTTTTTTTTAATATTGTATATAGCAAATCATCCTTCTTTTTATTTTCAATCAATATTAAAGAATTGTAAACCGGGGTAGTTCTTTTCATCCGAATAATCCAAAAAAAAAAAAAAGTTCGTGCCGAGTTTTTTTATTATTACCTTTTATGGCAAAGACATTCGGTTAATGCGGCTCTTTTTTTTTTTTTTTTTTTTTAAGAATACAAAATACCAAGAAAACTTCAACACAAACGCTTTCCGTGTTTTTTATATGGCAAAAAGAAAAAAATATAATAAAAAAAAAAACACATCCGAACTTTTTCAACCAGAAAATATATTTAAACACTTCCCCAGATTTTTTTTTTTTTTGTAATTTCTCTTATCGCACTTTTTTTTTTTTCTCTTCATACTTATTGCATATTTGTAACCAATTAAAAATTTTTGTTTAATATCGACTAATTTCACAATGTCCAATCAGCAAGTTAGAGGTTCCATCGTCATTGCCGAGGCACTTGTTCAGCTAGGGGTCAGACACGTCTTTGGTATTGTCGGCATCCCCGTCATTGAGGTTGCAGATGCCCTTATTGCCCGCGGTATCAAATTCATTTCCTTTAGAAACGAACAGGCGGCTGCCTATGCCGCCTCTATATACGGCTACCTTACCGGCCTACCTGGTATCTGTCTTGTTGTTGGCGGGCCTGGCGTTTTGCACGCGGTTGCCGGTGTTGGAAATGCATCTGCCAACCACCTGCCTTTCTTGCTACTTGCGGGCTCATCTGAAACTCATCAAATTGAAAAGGGCGCATTTCAAGAGCTTGACCAGGTAGCCTACCTCGCCCCACATACCAAGTTTGCGGCCCGGCCACCCAGTATAGAGGCAATCCCCACACTACTTGAAAAGGCATATCGCACAGCATATTTTGGTCGCCCAGGCCCAACCTATCTAGATTTACCTGCAGATTTTATTCAGGGTACCGCGGCAATTGTGCGCAAAGTTAGTCCTCCTGGTCCTGCTCCGCGCACGGCGGCGGATCCGGAGCGTATCGCACAAGCTGCGGCTTTGTTAAAAGACGCTAAATCTCCGTTGTTAATTATTGGTAAAGGCGCCGCATATGCGCACGCCGAGGGGGTCATAAGGCGTTTCCAAGAGACTGTTCAGCTGCCGTTTCTGCCAACACCGATGGGCAAGGGCGTTCTGCCCGACAATTCGCCGCTAAATACATCTGCAGCTCGCTCAGCTGCTCTCAAGTCAGCAGATGTGATTCTTTTGCTTGGAGCGCGTCTTAATTGGATTCTGCATTATGGTGAGGCTCCCAAGTTTAGGCCTGATGTTAAAATTATTCAAGTTGATATATCTGCAGAGGAACTTGGCAACAACGCTGGCAGTGCATCGCTAGGTATTGTGGGTGACATTAATCTGGTTGTCACCCAGCTTCACGATGCTCTCAAACAGATTGGTGCGCACAACCTCGGAAGCGGCAATGGCAAACTACCCGCTGCAATTCAGACCATCAAGGACCGCAATACGGAGAAAGCTAGAGTGGTTGAAAATAATAACGTAGTGCCGCTTAAATATCAACCTGTTTATCGTGTGATTCGCGAAGTGCTGGCACGCCAGCCGCGCAAGGTCATTTATGTCAGCGAGGGCGCCAACACCATGGACATCTCGCGGTCTGCATTCCCTCTGAACGAGCCACGGACACGACTCGACGCCGGCACAAATGCGACGATGGGTGTTGGTCTGGGCTACGCGATTGCAGCTAAGGCAGTTGATCCTGCGTCATTGGTTGTTGCAATCGAAGGTGACTCGGCATTTGGTTTTTCGCTAGCAGAGGTTGACACAGCCGTGCGCCACCGTTTGCCTATTATCTTTTTTGTAATCAACAACAGCGGCGTTTACCACGGCGTCGATCCCACGCGCTACGAAGAACAAGACACGAACCCGCTGCCTGCAACTGCACTTGCGCTCGACACCAAGTATCATTTGCTTGGTGAATCGTTTGGAGCGCTTGGCTACGAGGTTCGCGACCTGCAGCAACTTGAGGCTGCAGTAACTGATGCGGTCAAAAAGCATCAGGTGGCTGTTATTAACGTTATCATTGAATCTGGCAAGGATAAGAAGTTGGAGTTTGGTTGGATGGCCAGTACAAAAAAGGCAAAGTTGTAAGTTGTACGTGTGTAAAAGAAAAGAAGAAAAAAAAAGGCTTATAGAGATACCTTAGCACGAATATAATTGGATGATGAGGATATACGTATATTGTATAATCAGTTTATTGTTCTTATAGTATATAGTTAATCACTAGTTACACAAAGAAGATATTAGACTGAGAGGTTTTTGAAAACCCTCACTAGTTGTTGTTCCACAATTCTACCCCCCAATCACTGCCATCGAAATGGGAATGCTTATATATTTGCAAGTAGCAAAAACAACAACAACAAAAATTATTTGTGATTTAATAAGGGCGAAGAACTCGGAAAAGTTCTTGTAATAGTATCAAAAAAAAAAAAAAAAAAAATACCAATATGTCAATATAAAAGACATTGGAAAAAAAAAATCCCCTCTGCAATGAACTTTGATTTTTTTTTTTTTCGCTTTTGATTCAAGGTCAAGATTATTGGTAAAAGTCTTATTTGTGGATAAAAAAAAATTATTTTTTCTTCAACAAGTCGTTAAGACAGAATTCAATCATCTTTTTTGTTGTTGTCGTGATTAGATCTGTATCATAAAACCAGGCATCCAAAAAAAAAAAAAAACTTGAGAATTGGACTTTTTTGCTGGAATAAGATATGTTTGGCATCGAAGACCCTTTTGTTTGTTTTTTTTTCTTGTAAAAAAAAAACCATAAAAGGAGAAAACCAATCTTGCTGATACTTGAAAAAAATTTTCAAGACTAATTGTTTCTCTGTTTTTTGTTGTTGTTGTTGTGAGATGAAAAGATGTCCCACCAGTATGGAAAAGATCACAACTATAGGTTATGTTATCGTAGTTAAATGATAACAATAAAAAAAAAAAATAAAAAAAAAACTAAATCACGCTTCGACCGAGGCAATCCATCAATACTATCCAGAACAAGATACCCAAACCAGTGAGCAGTAATGCTGCACCCAAGAATGTCCAGCTACAGCATAATCGACACCGACGAAATTTTTGCTGTTGCTGCTGATTGGGTCGCAACCGGGGATTTTCAATGTCAAAGCACTCACCTACCCGGATACCATTATTTTCAGACTCCTTTGACGCCAGACTTATTTTATCAGAATAATAGTAGTCGCTATCTTCATCGTCACTATTTTGGGATGGAAGTGAATGGAGTCGTTCTGTCCAGTACTCCTTTTTGGATAAAGTGCGCTTGTGTTTTTTATTCACGTCGGGCATAATTTTTCTTTTGTTTTTGTTTTTTGTATGTGTGTTTTGTTAAGTATCTGGTTTAAAAAAAAAAAAAGAAATAAATCAGATTATTTATATATAAAAATAAAAATAAAAACTTTTTTTTTTTTTGAATAATTTCAAGTAACATGAACGAAATCCAATATGAGATAAGGAGGGGGAGAGGAGAAAGAACAAGCATGTATTACCTGTTTCTTTTAAAGACATCTAGAAACGTTTAAAAAAAAAACAAATGAAAACGACATGATGCTGTTTTAATACCAATAACATTCATATTGAGTGACGGTTTTCCGTTAAAGTAAAAATTCACCACCTCTTTTTTTTTTTTTTTTTAAATTGTCCAACATGGGTCTACCCGTAGTTGCACTTTTTGAAAATTCAAAATAAAATAAAAATGGCTGGCTTAATTTACAAAAAGGCCAAAATACAATAAATAAATAAAATATATTTAGTAGACAACCACTGACAAATTAGACAATTAATAAGACTAATTAAGCCTTAAAACCTTTGCAGGGTCTGTATTTCAGAATTCGGCAGACACTAGTCCCTTCTACAGTTGAAGAAAAAAAAAATATCACTGAAGAAAGGAGGAGGCTTTTATATATACATAGAATGTTGGTTTTTGAAATGTTTCAATGGTTAAACTAACAAAAGAACGCCGTTATCTGTTGTCCTGGTTTATTTTGCGTTGATTATTGTGTAAGAAGCTGTATATCAAGTCAACAAACTTGTTTGTTATTATTTATTACCATCTTGTTTTATGTAGGTGTCTATTGTAATTACATACTGAGAAGACACCAGGCTTTACCTGGATCTGGAGCAATTTGTAACGCGCCCGTACCCGCAGACTTGGAAATTCTGAATGACCAGAACTCTCTCATGAGCCGCAAGGCCTTTTTATTTCTGTTTTGATTTCATTTTATTTCTTCTTTTTTATTTTTTTTTGTTTTCACAGTGTTAACTAATTCATGTTTTTAAGCATATTGTAGTCGATAATGGCTTCCTGTTTTTTTTCCAAAAAAAAAAAAAAAAATAAATAAATGAAGAACTGATTGAAAAATGTAAAACTTTTATTACTTAATGGCAAAAGCCATTATGATACTGTGTATTATAGTTGAATAAAATTGTTTTTTTTTTTTTTTCGAAATAAATTTCAAAATGTTAGAATCAGTGATTGGCTACGGCAAAAAAAAAAAAAAAAAAGTTGGGATAAACCCACGTACAACATACTGTTGTTTTGTTTATGGTTGATAGCTAGGAGGGGAGGTTGGCCTGGATGATACATGAATTGTTTTTAATAATATTTGACTGAATAGTCAGTGACCTGTTGGTTCTTGAATCCTTTTACCATGTTTAAAATGAAAAATAAATAAATAAAAATAAAAATAAAGTCGTTGGTTGAGTTTACTGCTTCTAAAAACGCGTTAAACTGCAGCCATCTCCCCCCTCTCTTTCTCTCTTTCGTACTTCTTTTTTTTTAAGGTTCTCGGCTTTAATTTAAAAAAAAAAGGCTTGTAAGCTCTTGGATTGCTGCACAAAAGTTTGAAATCCTTTGAAAAACAAGTCTTGTCATGCCCAGAAGTTTGTGACAAGCCATTAATGTTTTTTTTTTTTTTTGAATACCAGGGTCTTCAAGTTTTATAAAATTGTAAATAAATAAAAAATTACATTCTGGCGCAAAGTCTCAGACAGATATGAGTTGTCATCCATGTCTTTTTTTTTGACCAGGGTAAAAAAAAAAAAAAAAATTAATTGTTTTTATATTAACTGCCATAAACAAACAACAGTAGCAAATATAAAGTACATTAATGTATCTAATATTTTTCAGACTTTTTTAAAAAAAAGTATAAATTAATGGCATTTAATGGCACAGACACGCATCATGTTTTTATATTTATATTATTATAGAAAACACGAGCTTGATCACATAGAAAGCCGTTCACGCAGGTCCTGCAGTGCCGCTGACCTTTCTACACGCCATATCAATAGCTTTTTTTTTTAATTGAAAAAGTATTAAGTAAAATGATATTCCATCAATTATTATATTTCACATGTCTACATATTTAAAAAAGGGGGAAAGATTAACATGTTTGATCGGTAGATTTTCAGCTTAACGGCATGGACCCTAAGTTGTTTTATAAATATAAATTAGATATGAGGTCAATATGGGTATATAATTGTACCTTAAGCACAAAAATAAAAGAAAATACAAAAAAAAAATTACCATAATTCGAAACTCAGTTATATCTCTAGTGTGCCTTGACTGATTATCAAACAATTGGTTGTATACTGTATTCAATTGCTTAGAAAGAAAATGGTAGAGTTTCTGTCATTATCCATAAGCACGTAACAATCTATAATGACAACTGATCATAAGTTTTAAAACGTTGTCACTTTGACTTTTTTTTTCAATTGCAAAAAAACAAAAAAGGGTCTTGTTAAAATAAATTTAAAATATAACTTTTCAATAATATTTCTTAATTAAAAGTGTTTTATTATGCTCACTTGAATTTCAAACATACTGCTATGGTATGAAATACAAATACATTAAAAAAAATGAATAAATAATAACTTAACGAACAAATAAAAAGTAAAATTGTTCATCATTAACTGTGCAGATCATCTACAGTAATTTACAAAAATAATCTCTGATCGGTGATATAAACGGCTCTGTATCATGCCTAGTTGTCGTTATTATTATTATTATTATTATTATTATTATTATATTATTATTATTATTATTATTATTATTATTATTATTATTTCTTTTCAGAAAGAATAGACATTAGGTTTTACAAAAAAATTCTTATGTATATATTTTCAGTTTTTTTTATTTTTTGTTTATTTATTTGGTATTTTTTTTTTTTTTTTCATTATACTTCTACGTCACCAAGAGTTTCACCATATGAGTGCGTTAAAAAAAAAAGTACTCCATCAATATGAATACCTAAATCATAACGGTGTAGACTTATTACAGAATTAAAACTAAATCTATAAACAACGATTGAACTAAATTTTAAGAATATTGTAGCGTTTTTGATGTTTTTTTCTTTCAAAAAAAAAAAAAAAATAAAATTTATTACAAGAAAAATCTCATTTAAATTTATCTCCCGGTTTGCTGCATGGGTCTTGAAACGTATGAATGAAGGTTAAGCTTTTTTTTAATAGCGTTTTTTTTTTCTAAAAAAAATTTATTTTTTAACAGCCATATTTCAAACAAAAGAAAGAAAAAAAAAAGTACTCCTCCAAAAAAAGTAGGAATATAAAATAAAATGAACAATTGAAAAAAAAAAAAAAAAAAAAAAAAAAAAAACTACACATATAAATCTACATCAAAAGTATACAAACCTGATTAAACTATTTTTTTAAAAGTTTTCTTTCTTCTTTCTTGATATTTCTCTCTTTTTTTTCACTTTCGCCTGAAGATACCACGGCTCCTTGACTCAATGAAGTCCTATAAAAACCTCTTTGGTTGGTCGAAAAAATCAACATCTGGCGACAAGAATAACAACAGAAAGACAGAAAAGCTACCTCCAGATCCGTCCCCGACTACCAATAATAACAAAAATGAAAATCCAATAGTCGGGCCTGCTGATGTGTCTGCAAGCTTTATCAGCAACTTTGGATCCGCCAGCTACAGCAACTTTTCGATTGAGCGATCAACCGAAATACACAGTAGTAACAGCACCCGCGGTAGTCAACTGCCCCCAGCACAATCCCAACCACAGTCAAACGCCAAAGCCGACACAAATCATCCCAACACACAATACATTCATAATCAACCTTTCTCTTCTTCTTCTTCTTCAGCTTCTTTCCCCTACTCTTCTCAGCATCTCCCCATCGCGTCAACTTCCTCCCAATTCGGTAGTAACCTGCCGCCTAATGCCGACTCAGAGCCAGTCGATGCAACGTCGATTGCAAGCTCAGCCCAGTCTAGTATTTTTTCTCATACCGACACAGCAGGAACACGGTCAACAGCACCATCGTCACGGTACTCTGGTAAGCGAGCAGCGTCAGCAGTAACATCAGAAGCCCGGAAGAATGCTGCACTAATGAGAGTTGTCGAAACCGAGCAGTACTCACCACTAGAACAGGATGGCGCTGACCTAAAAAAGTCAAATTCTTCTTCAAAAAAAGAAATGGTAAAATCATCGCAACCTTTTTATGCACGGCAAAACGCCGTGGCTCATCTTTACATTTCTGGCATGGCCCTAGGGGAGTCCTCTACCACAGCCTTAACCAATAGACGAATTCTTAATCACCAAGCTTCTGTCGCAACTCTTCAAAGTCTTAATAGCGGCAATACAATAAGCAACGCTACAAGTAATAGTAATAATAACAACAGCAATAATAATAATACTAACGAAAATAATAATGTCAATACGATTTCTCACCAACCCTCATTCATACCATCCTCTAATGGCATCCCATTGTCTTCCACCCCTACATCAGCAGAGACTACTTCCTCTTCACCATCAGGAGCTGTGTTGCATGGTACCCACTCGCCGCCTCCCCCTCCTCCTCCTGACCACCAATCTTCGTTCTCCTTACATTTCGCAGAGTTAATAGAAAAAGAACTAAAACGACTGGAAGAAACTTTACTGATCTACCTGGACCAAGCCAATAATGGTATTACAGATATTGGTGTGCTTGCTGGTTATGTCAGTAATGCATTTACAACAACTCTTGCAGTACCCGTTATGCAAAACGTGCCAGCAGGGCTTATTTCTATCTATTCCGAGCCAGCAATCTCGACCATCATTAAAATTGCCCTCCATTTTGTGGACAATCTTCTTGTAGCAAGCCCTTTGCATAGACAAAGAGCTATATTACTTCAAAAGCTCTATTTTCTTGGGATACAGCTAAAAATTCTGTCAGCTTCCCGTGGAAGCCCACCGCAACAACCTAAGAACTTTGCAGTCGGTTCTATTTCAGAGCTCCCTTCTGAAAAACACATTCAACAGATTCTTGATGCCGCTGCAAGCCATGCTTCTGAGTCTACACATGATCAGTCAGGTGCTTTTATTGCGCCTGTACTTCGAGGTCTTGCTCCAGAGTTTTCGGTCATCTCCTTGGTTTTTGGCTATCCAGACCTGCGGCAGGATCATATCGACCAAATTGTGCCGTTGACTTATATCCGGCCTGATGTTCATTTTTGTTGCCAAAGAAACTACATTACCACCTGTGCCAGCGTTGGCTTTAGCAGCTCGCCGGAAATTGGAGTTTTTAAGTCACCTTTCAGAATGCCTGTTAATCCTCGCATGCCCCCCATCTCCATGTCGCTCTCCCGCCAAAACAACCCTATGGTAAGCGGGACTTTAGGAGGTTACATTTATCCTCAGGTTGAAAGCGGTAACAACGACCTTGGCAATTTTGCTAAGTCAACTTTTGCCATAACCTGCGCGCATGTGTGTCTGGAATCCGATGCGGGAGAGAACCAGGGAGCGCCGGTTGCGGTTCCTTCCACCCATCTTTCGTCAGCATATCGCAAGGCGCTGCTGATGCAAAGTGATCGGTATCGTCCTGGGTCTTTAGAGCATGAAACCTACCGTCGTGCTATCAAGGATCTTGACAAGAAAACGGTTTTCAACCACAGCGCCGGCTCGTTTGGTCAAGTCGTCTGGGGTGAGCGCACCGTCATTGGCAAACAACTATCTGACGTTGCAATCATTCAATGCAATAGTAAATTGCAGTGCCGTAACTACCTTGGTGATGATGTTGCATTTTCCGAATACGATCCTGCGTTGATGTTTGGTAACTTATTTGTCCGCAGTGTCGTGGAAAAGCCCACCAGGGGTATGGAGGTTTTTAAGTACGGCAGCACTACTAAGTACACTAGCGGTCAACTCAATGGGCTGCGTATGATTTACTGGTCTGACGGTAAGCTACAGTCGAGCGAGTTTGTGGTATCCTCCAAAAACCCTGGTTTTGCCAGTGGTGGTGATTCGGGGGCTTGGATCCTACACAAGGACTGCAACAATAGTTCTGACGGTTATGTCAATGACGATAATGCGGAGCCTAGTTTAGGTGTAGTTGGGATGCTCCATTCTTTTGATGGTGAACGTCAAGAATTCGGACTCTACACGCCTATGACTAGTATCCTAAGCCGGCTTCAGGAGGTGACCAATATTAAGTGGGGTATTGTTGGTATCCCAGATATTCATGGTGCACCTACTGGCGGCAGCGACTCTAGTGAAGATGAATTAGACATACATCACAGTGATTGATGATAATGATAAATATTTAATTGAAGTCAAGAAACGTTACAGTTTAACTCTTTTTTTTTTTCATGTGTAGATCATGTATAGTACATGTATCAAACCATTTTTTTTAGAAAAAAAAAATAGAATTTTTTTAAATGAAAATAAAAATTGTTCAATTTGATACATATATACGTTGTAAGGTACATTAACCGTTAACACAAACGGATTATGCACCAAGGCCTTTTGCAACTTCGCTGTGAAGCTTGTTCTGGGTGTTGGTTTCAGAGATCGACGCTACAGTTCTAAGATCGCCAATAATATCCCTGGTCTTTCCAAAATAAACTTCATTGAGGACATTTCTAAGTTTGGACTCAATGTCCTCTATGATAGAGCCAATGTTGGCAATATGCGAACCAGAGTCTTCAACGGGGAGGGACTGCTCGGTTTGCCTAGTGAGATTACCACTCAGCTCAAGACTACCAAGAGACTGGACCTTGCTGTTTAGGTCCAGGATAACGGTAGATGTGACTTTATAGACGGCGGACTTGCGACCAGTAGACTCGACCTCAAACACATGTATGCTGTCCCATCCGCTAGACTCTGAAGAGGCCAGTTCTTCAGACCCCTTCTTAAACAACACAACGCCCGCAAACCCATCATCCTGATCCCATAGATACGCACTCGAGACTCCACCTTCATAGTACAGGTCACGGTAGATGTCAAATGAGTCGTTGGCAAACACCTCTAGCTTTCTTAAGTCCTCACTGGGTGTAACACCATCAGACAACTGAGGGTCGTACTCACCGCTCCAGGGACTTCGGTAACTGTCGCCATCGCGGTTGTAGTCACATGTCAGGTATTTCTTACCCGTCTTTTTGCAAATTTTGACGCCCAATGGCTGGTCAACAGATGACAAGAGGTCTTCTGCCAAGTTTGGGGCTATTTGGCATAACGAATTTAGGTTTTTAGAAATGTGTTTAGGATTGAGTCGGCGGAGGAGATCCAGAGAAGCGTCAAATGAGTCGTCGGTCTAGGTGACATGAATAAGGGTTAGCTGGCATAAAAATATTGATGAAAATAGTAAACAGCAAAAATAACAACAGCAGCAACAGACTATAAAAGCGTGATATTAGGCCAATGCCTAGTTATTTATTACCTCAGAATTGTTTAAATTGAATAGTAAAAATATTACATACCATTGTGTGAATGATTGTAGGTCAATTGCTAATAATTTAAGAATTAGTGATGAAGGGGTGAAGTCGCTCAAGAAAGAGAGAGAAAAAAAAAAAAGCCCCTATACTGATATATGTTAAAGAAAAAACCCCATATATAATGTGAGGTGCCATAGAGAAAAATATTGGTGTGGGTTAGGGTCATTTCAATTGTATTGTTTCATTTGTTTGTGCTTTCACACAGTCTTTCAAGGCTATTTTATTTTTTTGTTTTGTGCGGGCAAATAAGACCATTTGGTACCCTAACTTCTAATCTTTCTTACTATCACGAACCATTATCAATTACCATTATTAAACTTGACAATTCATTTTACACAATATTTATTATAAATATATTTATCAATCATTACTAGGATATTTATATCTACGCAATGGTACCCTACAGAAATTTAGGGGCCCTGCAACTTCTATCAGTAGTCTTTATGCTACTACAGGCCGTCATGGCCGATATCACAAGCATACACCAGCCGGGTACTTGTGCCATGTTTGGAAATGTATGTATATCTCAATATGAGTTTTAATAACATTTTTACTTGTTATTTTTTTTTTTTCTTTTTGGGTATGGTTTCTAATGCTATTGTTGCCAATTAGTGTGGCAAAAAATCTCTTTTTGGCTCTGAACTGCCATGTCCTGTTAATGTGCCAGCAGTAACCCCAGATTCTGAGACTCGCGAGGCCCTAGTAGACATTTGTGGCAATTCATGGGCTGAAACCGATATCTGCTGCACACTAGATCAAATTGCCAACCTTAAGAAGAATTTAAAGAAAGCTGAGAATATTATCTCGTCATGCCCGGCTTGTAAGGAAAACTTTTTTCAATTTTTTTGCCGGTTTACATGCTCGCCTGACCAGTCTACTTTTGTCAACATAACGGCTATTACACAATCATCTTCCAAGCAGGATGTGGTATCAGAGCTTGACCATTTTGTTGACCCCGTTTTCGCAGCTGGTTTCTACGATTCCTGTAAGGATGTCAAGTTTTCTGCTACCAACGGTCGGGCTATGGATTTGATTGGCGGTGGTGCTAAAAACTACACACAGTTTCTCAAGTTTCTTGGTGACGAGAAACCGCTTCTTGGGGGTTCACCATTTCAAATGAACTTCCCATGGGATGAGAAAAATAGACCAAAGGAAATCATTCCCAATACTGGAGTTGTTCGTCAGTGTAATGACAAGGACCCCAAATATAGATGTGCCTGTCCTGATTGTCCTGATTCTTGTCCTGCTCTGCCAAATCTTCCCCAGTCTCATCATTGTAAAGTTGGTGCTATTCCATGTTTTTCTTTCTCTGTGCTTATCATCTATGCAGGTGTCCTCACACTGATGGTCTTTGGATATAGTTTGTATGTTACTTGGAAAACCAAAGTTTTAAACAGGCAAGACACTATGCGCTTGCTTCATGATACTCCTGAGAGTGAAGATGGAGAAGACGATGATTTTTTTGTTCAGAGAAGAGGATTCAGAAACACTATTTTTTCGTTCTTTAAAGACGAAAGCACTTTTCTTGGTCAATACAACGTTAATTCTAAGTTGCAGGAATGGTTTAGCAAATCTGCTTTTGTTTTTGCGTCCTTTCCAGGTACTGTGATTTCTATTTGCTTATTTGTCGTTTTTCTTTTCTCTCTCGGAATTGTTCGGTTTTCATTGGAGCTTAATCCTGTCCAGTTGTGGGTCAGCTCATCTTCTACAGAGTATCAGGAAAAGCTATTCTATGATGACAATTTTGGTCCATTTTACCGAAGCGAACAGGTTTACTTAGTAAATGAAACTGGACCTGTACTGAGCTATGACACTTTAGAGTGGTGGTTTGACGTCGAGGCTCGCGCTAACCAGTTAACTACGGCCGATGGTCTCAAGTTTTCGGATGTTTGCTACAGTCCATTTGAAGACAAATGTGTGTTACAGTCAGTTACCCAGTACTTTGGCGGTGATTTTCAGCAGATTCCCAAATCTTCTTGGAGCCGCAAGATCCAGTCTTGTACGACAAGTCCTGTTACTTGCTTGCCTCCATTCAACCAACCCTTAAATAAAGAAATGCTTTTTGGTGGCTATAAAGGCAACGATGTACTGAGTTCAAGGGCATTGGTTGTTACTTGGGTACTAAATAATGGAGATATGAACTCTGAGGTTGCAATTCGCGCTCAATCCTGGGAGACGGAATTGGAAAGCTTTTTGTTTCAGGTTCAAAATGAAGCAAAAGAGCGCGGACTGAGAGTCAGTTTTAACACTGAGAGTTCTTTAGAAAAGGAACTAAACAAGTCTACCAATACTGATGCTCGTATTGTGGTGCTTTCTTACTTGTTTATGTTCATCTATGCATCTGTCGCGCTTGGCGGTGTTTTGCCAGGCTTTGGCAAAAATTCCTTTGTCAAATCAAAGTTTTCGCTTGGTCTTTTTGGTATTTTTGTTGTCTTACTTTCTGTTACTGCTTCTGTTGGCTTTTTTTCTTTTCTTGGAGTCAAAGCTACCTTGATCATTGCCGAAGTGATTCCTTTCCTGGTGCTGGCGGTTGGTGTCGATAACATTTTTTTGATTACACATGAGCTGGAAACTGTCAATGCATCCCATCCGAATGATTCTGTTGAGGAACGTGTTTCCCGTGCGGTTGGACACATTGGGCCAAGTATTCTTTTATCTGCGTTTTGTGAAACATTGACCTTTGCTCTTGGTGCCAGTGTTACCATGCCAGCTGTTAGAAACTTTGCGCTATATTCGGCTGGTGCCGTGTTTGTAAACTTCATTTTACAGTTAACCATGTTTGTTTCCGCGATTACTCTCGATCAAAAACGAATTGAGTCTAATAGATTTGATCTCGTTCCTTGTCTCCGCAGCAGAAAAGATAAGGGGCTGTCACAAGCTTCTTTTTCTTCAATTACAGCTAGAGCACTTGCATCTCCTGGTGTTTTTGAGAAAGTTAATGAACCCACGTTTTCTAAAATTATTAAACGCCACTATGCTCCCTACATTCTTAGAGCTAATATCAAGCCTATGGTTGTTGCTATTTTCTTTGCTTTCTTTGCAATTAGTTTATCCCTCTTCCCCAAATTAGAGTTGGGCCTAGATCAAAGAATTGCAGTACCATCGGATTCTTATCTCGTAAATTATTTCAATGATTTGTACGACTACTTCAATACCGGCCCACCAGTTTATTTTGTTACTACAGACGCCAATTTCACGTCCAGAGAAGTCCAGCAAGCTTTATGTGGTCGGTTTACAACCTGTCATGAGCTTTCGTTGGTCAACATAGTGGAGCAAGAAGGAAAAAGATCTAACATTTCTTATATTCAGAACACACCAGCTAGTTGGATTGATGATTTTTTTACTTGGCTGAATCCTGATCTTGAAGAATGTTGCCGTGTACGTAAGAACTCTGATACACTTCAGTTCTGTCCTCCTGGAGGTAATCCTCGCCTATGTGAAACTTGTTACGCTAGTCGCAAACCTGCTTGGAACGTTGACATGAGTGGTATGCCAGAGGGTGATGACTTTATGACTTATTTCAATGCTTGGATTGAAGCCCCATCTGATCCCTGTCCATTAGGCGGTAAGGCACCGTATTCTGCAGAAGTCTCTGTTGAATATGGCGGTAGAGGCATCCAAGCTTCAAAGTTCAGAAGCATGCATGTTCCGTTGCGGTCTCAAGACGATTTTATCAATGCCTATTTATCAGCTCGCAGAATTGCAAAATCAATTGAAGAAGCTTCTGGTATTAAGACATTTGCATATTCTGTTTTCTACATCTTTTTTGCTCAGTATGTGACGATTATCAGAAATTCGTTTATATTGATTGGTTGTGCGCTCGCGGCTATTTTTGTTGTGGCATCATTCCTTTTGGGTTCATTCCAGACATCTTTAGTGCTAGTAATAACAGTGATTATGATTGTTACAGACATTGTTGGTATCATGGCCCTTTGGGGTGTCAACCTCAACGCTGTTAGTTTAGTTAATCTTGTTATTTGCGTTGGTATTGGCGTCGAGTTTTGTGTCCACATTGTCCGTGCTTTTACTTTTATTCAAAAAGCTCAAGTTTCGGCAAACCTCACTATTACTCGTCAGGCCCGTTCTTTTAATGCACTTGTGAATGTCGGCGGCTCTGTATTTGGTGGCATCGCTCTGACAAAATTCATTGGCGTATCTGTGCTTGCCTTTACACACTCTAAGATTTTTGAAATATATTATTTCCGCATGTGGTTATCGCTTGTGATAGTTGCAACGACCCATGCGCTCATATTTCTTCCAGTCTTTTTGACTTACTTTGGCGGCAAAGGCTATATTCTTGATAGCAACGACGAGGGTCTTATGGGTGACCTTGCTTCGAGGTTAGACTCGAACGAAAACAATTTTTTGACTGACGATGATGATGATGATGAGGAGTAATAGCATTTCCCTTTTTCTATATATATTTATCAACTATTTATTTATTTTCTTTTTTCAATCTATAAGTTATATTTATACGAGTTTATGATTCAATCGTTTTTAATGTTATTCAAAAAAACTTTTGCAAACTTTCAAGACTGCCAACTATAATAGTGACAAGTTTTTAGATTTTTTTGCTTTTTCTTTTTATTGTGGTCAACTTATAGAGTCTTGTGAGTTTGAAGCTTTATGTTTTGTAATTCGACATTTCAGTTGTTTAGGGGAGGAGAGATTCACAAAGTCTCAGTCATATTAATTTTAAGCTTAGGCAATTCACAGATAACTTGATTATTTTTGCACAATCATAAAATATGTAAATATATATGCGTATATGTACAATGTGTATGATTATAATCAGTCTATTGTCCTTATGGCTAATTATGAGTTATATAGAAAAGACATTAAGTAAATTCCACAAAAATGAGACCACTTAGCGGTAGCTACGTCTCAATTTATTTTCACTTTCACAATTGCCACAATGACGCCCAAATGATATTATAAGGTGGATTATATTTAATGGTAGTTTAACTAATAAGGCAAATGCTGTTTATACAGAAGAGCTTCAAAAGTAAAAAAAAAAAAAAAAATGATTTACTGGTCTGTTGTGAATCTGTAAGTTTCGAAATTAAGAATATACTATAAATATAAATTTGTAAATTCATAGATATTTGTTTTTTCAAATAGAATATAATACATGTCTCTTCTTTGGCTTCTGATTCACTTCTAGGTAATAATGACTTCACGCGTAATAAGTTCATACCTCATTTGATATTATGTAAGCATCTCGGGTTTTTGTTTTCGTTGTTGGTCCTTAGCTATTCCCAACTTCTACTCTCATTCACAAACATTGATTTTTTTTTTTTTTTTTGAAATAAAAATAATAATAAAAAAAACCACCAAAAATGATACCCGACGTAAAAATAAGTAGAGCCTGGTTCAGTGGTACGCAAAACACTCTGGTGTGGTCTGATGAAGGCATTATTGCGTCTCCATCACGCGAAAATATTAGTTTATTTGTGAGTGTTTTTTTTTTTTCCATTTCTCAACATGTTTTTGTCAAAATGTGTGTGACGGCATTTTTGTTAGTTAAAAAAAAAAAAAGACAGAAAATTAACATACACGCGTCAAACTGCATTCAATTGATTCTAACACCTTTTTTTTTTAATTTTGGTTGTGTGAATATATAGATTCCAGTGATAAAAGGTGATAATGTCAACAAACTAGTAACATCAACTCGCAATGTAGATGATTTCTATGAAGTTCTGACGACGCCTGCCCTAAACCACGACTATGTTTTTGAACAAGATATCTTTGGTGTGTATACTCAACCTTTTGTGCATTTTTTTTGGTTTCTTTTATAAGAATATACAGCTTGGTTTTTTTCATGCCAATGATCAGATCAATGGCTAACATAGTGGTGGAACAGCATTTGATGATGTCGATTTTTCAATTGAATTTTACACAAGAGAATTGGCGGCGGTAGAGTTAGCCTGGTCACCACTAGGAGCGGCACAAAACCGTGGGTGAGTTTTGTCTTGTTTTTTTTTTCTCATAAATTGGTTTTGTACCTTTTTACATTACTGACAATAGTTTGTAGATGCATTTTGGCAGTGCTGACCTCGCGCGGAGAAGTGTATTTCTATGAATCTACCAGCAACCTGAAGGTTTTTAAATGGGAGTTGGTAAGTGTTTTTTTTTTGTCATTAGTTATAATACTAACTAGATTAGACACTGGATGTGTTAAAGGTGCTATGCGAAGACAAGTATTTGGGCAGACCAAAAAATGGCATCGATATCCCTAAATACCTAATCAACTGTGAGTCTATCCTATCGGGTTATGATATCTTTTGCTAACAGAGTTTTCATTATTATTATTATTCCAGCTATTGCATGGTCACAACAGCTTCCTATGAAAACGAGCAAGTGGGGTCGAGTCTACCTTGCTATTGGCACAAAAAGCGGACTGGTTCGAATTCTGGAAATTTTTGATGGAACAGTTACCATGCTGAAAGCGACATTCAATGTAAATGATCAATGTATTACGAATTTGAAATGGTCGCAAGCCTTCAAGTCAGCTACTGGAGAATGTATGTATACAAGTTTGCTGATGATAACATGTCTCATTTATACTAATCAGTAATTCAGTGATTTCAATTCTGATAGCTACATCGAGTGACAATTCGGTTTACGCAATTCCTATTTCATACGACCCTGACTCTGAAAATATTAAAGAGATTTATATACCGACACTTATTCATGCACCATCCCGATTTCATGTTCAAGCAAAGGAAATTTACCTACATAAGTCTATTTCAACACTGATATACGTATTCTCGATGGGTTTATCGGTAAAAATTGTTTCTATCAACCTCAAAAACGTTAATAACTTTAATGACTTGTCAGTGCACATTTCAAAAGATTCACTTACCAAGTTATTGCAGCCGATTCATACCTTGACCATTCTTGAAAAATCAGAGACTGAACTGCATATTGCATGTTTTAGTGACTACCGCAATGCGCTTCTTTTAGGTGCCATCGTCAGTGAAAAAAGTATATCTCTGACGATTGCAGAAAATAACCCGCTTCAGAAATTTATAGATGATCGTTTAGCGGCGGGAGAGTTTCTTGGATCTAACTACACACAAGATGCAATGACGAATCGTCGATACATGTTTCAGTGTTTTGGTGTGACCGCCAGCCCGCTGGGCGACTACATTGCTTTTCTTCACTCTATCATCCCCGATATGCAATTGCGTTACCCAATTCCATCTAGTGTGCGTGCCCGCATTTCATTCATGGTTCTCAGTAGTGGTAACAGCAGCAGCAATTCTACCACACATTCACCGCGTCTTCAGCCTGAGAGTATTGCGGTCACTATTCCTGCTACACTTTATTCGCCTATGGTGACCTGGTGGAAGGTGCAAGCTGTTATCGGCTCTCTCCGTCAGAAACTTCGACCTGCGTTCATCGAAGCAGTAACAAAACTGTTCCATGACCGTGGAATCATTTGCGAAAAACAGGGACTTTTTTCTTCCGCTAGCAAGAACATTGATGATACTAATAGTGGCGGTAGAAGCAGCAGCAAGAACAAAAGTACCCTTGCGCAGACCGTTGGCTTTGACCTTTTTTCAGCCATCCCTGAGCTTGACAACTACCGAGCCCACCACCACTACAACCTAAAATCTGCATCGTATCCACGGGAGTTTGTGGAGCGTCTTGCTTACTCAGTGCTTGCGTTTTTAGCAGTTACCGACGTTGATGACTACGGCGGTGAGTTAGTGGGTCTTGACAAAGCCTTGGTCCTGGCCTATGCGCGAGTAATGGTTTTGTCACCCAAGCATGGCAACAGTAGTGAGGTTCAGGGTGTAGTCTCTCGTGTTTTTGCCAAATACGGTCTGTTGGTATCAGAATCTGACCCAATTGAATCAGTCTCTGCTGAAAGCAGGACCTTGGCAGTGAAGGGAGATGGCTTTGAGGAAACATTCAACTTTTTTAATCTTGACGGTTCTTGTAACAGCCATGATAGAAACAACAATCGCAAGACTAATATCGATTTTTACTCGATAGTATCTGAGAGTCGCCATCACTCGTGGCGGGTATGTGCCACAACTTTACTGCCGCTACTACAATACGATGGCAAGACTTGCACCGGCTGCGGCCGGCCACAGATTGTTTGCGATGAGTCTAATCCAGCTTACGGAGGTATCATTCTGAAATCAGTGTTAGAGGCAATTGATATATGTATTTACTGTGGATGTAAATTTGTCAATAACTAGCCAAACGGTTATTTATGTTGTTGTATCAAAAATGTGACAATTTGTTAATAAGAACGATAATATAGAGTCATTGAATTAAAAAAAAAAAAAAAATAAAGCATGTAAACTAAATATCTCAACAGTAATTTTTTATATGCCATTAAACTTTACATTAAAATCTATAGTTTGTTTATTTTGTATTGTTGTTGGTTCTAATTTCTACCTGCATTTTTAAGTGACAGGAATGCGTTCCAAAAGACACCAATGGTAGATGCAAAGGGGACCTGTAGTGATGAGGGCAAAAGTAAAAAATTAATAAACTGGGCAGTTGGCCAGACAGCGTAGTTGACAATAAGTGTTTGCAGGTATCGCGTACGCAAACGGGACTTGACAGCCGCCCAATCACCGTTGTCGATTACCATGGTTGTGTAAATGAAAAATCCAGCAAGAGCTATTGTTGTAAATAGTTGGTTAGTAAAT
Source organism: Geotrichum reessii (assembly GCA_013305925.1). Taxonomy (NCBI): domain Eukaryota; kingdom Fungi; phylum Ascomycota; class Dipodascomycetes; order Dipodascales; family Dipodascaceae; genus Geotrichum; species Geotrichum reessii. The sequence continues at coordinate 1,713 of QVTG01000183.1, read as the reverse complement.
TAATCTCATGGGGATCAAGGGAAAATAAATAAAATAAACTTACACAATGGTGAATAACAGAGTTGGTCTGAAAGAACTCGTTTCAGGGCTGACAAAAATAAATTGTCTTCACTATAAATGTCGTTCAAAATAGCATACCATCCGTATTGTAAAAATGCTTGTATCGCACCTATAATAGTGGTAATCAAGTCATGAAATGGTTAGTATTTAATAAATATCTCACATATGCTAGAGTCTCATATTAAAAAAAAAAAAAAAAAAAACGGCATACCCCAGATCATAAATAATGAGAGTCGTCTAAAATTATAATCGTTAGGCTGAACCACTGAAGGCACAACTTCAATAGGTTTTGTATTTCCTGTCATCGTCGTTGTGCTTTCATTGTCAGCAATTTGTCGATCCAGATCTCCGAACCCGTCGTCGTCATGCATGAGACCCATCTCAACGAGGTCTTCGGCATCGGCAGCACCGTCTTCATAGCCTTCCTCTATGTCAAACTGCTGAACATCAAGTCGATTCACTGCCTGGCGCTCCAGCACAAACTTTATTGCGTAAGGATCATTGGTCGCAGGCACAAACTGCAAAATAGACGTGAGAGTCTGGGCAAGCGTGTCCGCGAGCCCGTACAGCAGCAAGTTTGACACCAACATAGTCAAAAGTGCTTGGCGTTCATATAATCGTTTAAACATCAACACTAGTTTTATCAAAAATGCGCCTAGAAGAAACACTATCAGCCAGTTGAGCTTTGGAATCCGAAATACTCGGTGTGTAGCAAAGTATCTCCAGGCATTGATAGTACCCATGCCAATCTGTCGGTGAAATGGCAGTTTTCTGACTGAAAAAAAAAAATTAAAGAGAAAATGGTTAGCTTTTACTGTTCTTATAAAATTGAAGGTGTTTGATGAATAGCAAGAAAAAAAAAATGATGATGAATAAATATGAGGCGGCTTACTTAGACCCGGGTGGTTATCATGAATAGTAGTGGTTTGCCGGGATTGAAACTTTGGCAGTGCCGTGAGAACATCTTCTCCACCAAGCAGTACCATTATTTTTGCTTAATGTAGTGGATAAAAATAAATGAATAAAAAAAAAAAATAAAGAATCCAAAATAAATAAAAGTCTGAAATTAATAGTCAAACTTGTTGAGTGTTTCTTTGTGAAACTTCAATGTCGGGCTGGGGACGAGGGATCAAAAAAAAAAAAAAAATCAAACGTAAGAAGGATGACGATATCTGGATCTTTTTGTTTTTTTGTCTTTTGGTTATTGCCACTAATATTAACTTTTTTTTTATCTAGATAATCTAAAGTTTTGTAAACACTTACCCAATTCAGAAAGGAATATGGTTCAGTTATTTAGCTGTCATAAAAATCATCCCTTTTTTAGAGATTAATGTATAGCAAATAAAAAAAAAAAAAAAAAAACTGATACAAGTCAGCAACTAAAGTTCGTACTTTTTAAGCTCTAATAAACATGTACAAGTAAAAAAATCCTGGATACTTTTTATAATCCACCTGACCAAGGGATTGTTAATTATAATAATAATAATAATAATTAATAATAATAATAATAATAATAATAAAATAATAATAATAATAATAATAATAATATATAATAATAATAATAATAATAATAATATAATAATAATAATAATAATAATAATAATAATAATAATAAATAATAATAATAATAATAATAATATAATAATAATAATA
>QVTG01000182.1:6705-43919 GCA_013305925.1 Geotrichum reessii | reverse complement strand
ATTATTATTATTATATTATTATTATTATTATTATTATTATTATTATTATTATTATTATTATTATTATTATTATTATCTTTGTAGACAAAACACATAAAATGGCAATGGTGGAATCACTTGATAAAAATTCTATTATCGACTTCAGTATCTCACAAACAAACAGCAGTTGTAACCCGCTTTTTTCACTGGATCATCATATCATTCTAGTTTTGAAAACTGTATGTATTTTTTGATATAATATTTAACCAAAGCTTTCAAAATAGCACAGTTCAAGTCAAATTTTTTATTAAGAACAGGCTTACAAATTCGACCTGACGAGATATTGTGCTTTCCGCAACCCTTATGACTATCAAAAAATTCTATCTAAAATAGCTTGCTTTTTGATAATATGAAAATAAATTAGATGTGAGTTAAAAGATAAAAAAAAAAAAGATAATATTTTATTTTATATACATGAATTTGAAATTTAGATATATCGCTTAAGTTGACGGAACGAAACTGAGATGAAGTTTTTTAGATAGATGGAAAACCTGTTTATTGTTCTCAAATCACATATTTACATGATTAAAATGATAATAACGAAGACATATGAACGAGACATTGAATTCAAAAATATCTGTCTTTATGAGACGTCTTTTTTTTTTTTTTTTTTAAATAATCATTTTTTACGTACGTAAGATAACATTAAAAAGCAGTGGAATCAAAAAAACATAATGTAGTATATATACGTATGATCAAGAGAAAGAAAAGGTAAAAATGTTACTTGATAGTACAAAAATTTATTAATTCACTGACTTTTTTTTTGTTATCAAAGACAAAGAGCCATTTGGCAGTTTAGAAAAGCAGTCGTCTTTTGCAATCTGTGATACATTCAAATAATTTAACCGCTCTTACAAAAAATAAAATTATGACTAGTAATATGTATTTGTAAATTTCTATTCAAATAAAGAAAAAAAAAATCACAAAACAAGGGTGCCTCGGCACACACCGATAACACCATTAAAGATCAACACTTGCTCGCCATTTTGGAGCGACTTGCGGTCAATAGTTGCCTCCTGGACAATCTTTGTAGAAAGCAGATAGTTACGAGTGACACCACAAAGACAGCCAACACCTAGTGGTGGCGTCTTCCAGCCGCCATCGCGGAACAACGCAATGTTAGTAATACTGCCCTCGGTTATCTCGTCACGCGGGTTGTATAATAAAACCTCCTGAAACTTAGGCCCGTCAGCAGGCAACGAGCGGTCGCGGGACTTGCTATACACTGCACGATTGGTTGTTTTGAATGAAGTAAAGGGTCCAACCATTATACTCTCAGAATCAACGTAGATAGTGTAATGAGGGTCGCTAGTTTGCGGCGTGCGTAGAAGGCCCGAAAAAAGGTTCCCACGTGGCTCGACCTCAGTGACTTCAATAGTCAGCTCACCGGTCTTGGATACCAATGCTCGCAGTTTATAGGACTTAAATGCGTCAAGCGCGCGGACTGCCGTACGCAATTCGCCCACAAAGTGGTCGTAGGGAAGCTCGATATCCCAGTGGAAAAAGTCAATAGCATATTGCAAACGTTGATGATGAGCAGGCAACAAAAAGAAGCATGCATCAGGAACATCTTTACCAGCATCAAGAGCTTCTTGAAGCATACCAGGCGCAGCTAGTGTTGGATCATAACGAATAGAGCTGAAAATCTCAAACGGGACGTCCGGAATGACTTCAGTAGAGATAAAATCAGAAAGCTCCTGTGAACGTTCGTACTTGAATGCAGGCACGGGATTCAAATTCTCAGAGGATGGAATCCAATCTTTGAAAAAGTCCTCTGTACCGTCGAAGAGGTAAAACTCGTTGTTATCGGTCCAAGTGTTGTCCATTTCGAAAGTCTAAGATATGGAACAGATAGATTGAGAACCAGAGACAAGAAGAATCTCTGCTTTATTTATGTTTTCTTGAAAAATGTAGTTGCAACCAATAAATAAACAAATAAAAAAGAAACTTACAGTTCTATTTTGTTTTATTTAATCTTTTTTTATACCAGTGACTCAGAATTGTCTGGACATTGAAGTGACTCAACGGTTTGCCGCCGAGTGGGACCTTTTTTGGCGATCGAATTTAACACGAGGAGGAGCAACATAATTAGTTGTGTCATTGAAAATAAATAACATAAAGTCTATGTCATAGGTAAAAGAGTGCTAGTATCAAGGCTTATGTACATGTTGTTGCGTTGTCCCGGCAACAGCTTTGTTTACTTCAATAACCCTTGCCCTGATTTCTTGTTTATTTTCCCAGACCAACAAAATCTACATCGACGCCTAAATAGCAGCGACCCGTCACGACCCGCCCTCAAAAAAAAAAGATTTTCAACAACGCTTATCCAATATCTTCTATTATACTTGTCTTTTCAATAAATAAATATATTTCTCTATCTATATATGTATTAGTGACATCCTTCATGGTTTTATAGCACTTTTTTTATTGGACCACAATTTTGACAAACACATACCATGTCGGCGGAAAGCCCTAAACGAAGAGTTTCATACATTAGCACTCAGCTCGAGTCTATTAATGCGCAGCTTCAGGCTCTATTTGATGATTTGGGTATTTCTTCCGATGAACGCCAAACTCGTGAAAAGAAAGTATATTCTGTTATGTCATCTGCCCTTGAGCAGCATGTCGAGCAAGTGCGCCAGGAGCGTGACCAGCTTCGCCAGCGCTGCGAAGAGATTCAACAGAACCTATGCGATATGTCTACCGCATTAAAAGACGTCGATATTACAGCCGTACTGGGTTCTTCAATGGAACTACTTAATATTGAGATAAAGCCGCCATTTCGAGATATTCAACAACAGCTAATTTTGGCTTCAACAGAACTAGAAACAATCTACTATCAGCGATTTAACCGTGCCAAAGAGCTCCTGGTACAGCTTGAAGAATTTACCGATACTAATGATAGCTTGTGCGTCTCAGGGGATTTGCAGCTGCCGTCAAGCCAATCTGATCTTGACTTGTCGAAAAAGTACCTATCAAAGCTAGAAGCCGAAGTCCAGCGTTTGCGCAACGAGCGGCAAACACGAATTTCTCAGGTCTCTCTTATTGCAAGCGACATTGTAGCGTTGTGGGTGGACTTGGATACACCACAGGAAGCATGCGACACAATTATAATGGAGAACTACAAAACTCACCCGGAACTTCTCGGTTACAAGCTTACTGACCTTGACCGCCTGGAGTCTATTCGTGAGGCATTGTCAAATGAAAAAACTCACAGGGAAGAAAGACTAAACCATCTTATCCGCAAGGTTTCTGTATTGTGGGACAAGCTGTCTGAAAACAGCATCTACATAAAAGAGTTTCAGGCCGACAATCAGGGACTTAGTTTGTCAGTAATCGAAGCTTACGAAGCAGAAAATCTGCGGCTTCAGGCCGAGAAACGTAATCATATTCACTTGTTTGTTCAGGACGCACGTGAGCAGCTCCGAGTTTTATGGAAACGACATTACTTTTCAGACGAAGAAAAAAATGCATTCACACCAGCCTATGCGGATATTTTTACTGACGCATCGCTTGAAGCTCATGAAGCCGAAATTGCAAGACTAGAGGCTCTTTTCGAAAAGCGTAGGCCGATATTGCGATTAATAGAGCAGTTCCATGAGCTTCAAGAAGAGGAACGCCAGCTGGATGCTTCTACGCAGGATGCATCACGTTTACTGCAACGTGGAGGTGGCGGCAAGCGCGATCCAACCCGACTTCTGCGAGAAGAAAAAATGCGCAAGCGGTTAGCCAAACACAAGCCGATTGTTTTGCGCGATTTGAAACGCGGCCTAGAAGAATGGGAACGCCAGAATGGCCAGCAATTTTTAATATACGGTAAGAACTTTAATGAAACACTGAATGCGGAATTTGCTAAAGCTGAGGCCAAGCGGTCGGTGCGAAAACCAATCTCGACATTGCCGGATTCCCTGCGCAACAAAAATAAAATCAATAACAAAACAAATATTGTATCAACACCCCGAAATCGGTCTCCAAAAAAAAATCATCTATTCAACTCTGCACGATCATACATGTTGCCGCCGTCATCGATAAGTAAACGGGCAATCAACTCTACTGCTGGGAAGACGCTGTCAGTAGACCGGCAGGTCCGTGTACGAACACCAATACATCATCTATTCAACTCTGCACGATCATACATGTTGCCGCCGTCATCGATAAGTAAACGGGCAATCAACTCTCCTGCTGGGAAGACGCTGTCAGTAGACCGGCAGGTCCGTGTACGAACACCAATGAGTGTCCCGCGAATACATCCAATGCGGCCGATATATCCAGAGACTCCCGTTTCTAACCGGGCACGTAAGCATCAAAGTGAGCTGAAACATAAGCAGATTTTGGGTGATATAAGCCACCTGCCTAACTTTATGAATGGCACTTTTGCGCACCCAACAAATCAAACTAGCTATGACTCGGTGCCGTCGTTACCATCGAAAAAAGTGCCACAGCATGAGACGGTACTGATGCCAATAGAACTTTCCGCAGGAGTAGAACCTGACGCTGTAGAAGTGACGCCCAGTAAAAGATCATCTAGCTCTTCCCGGACTAGTAACCAATCTGTAATGAGCCATTCGACAGTGAGCAATAATACTACGGTGTCTGAAGAAAACGGATTTGATGATCCGGTTTATTTAAAGTGGAGACAGGAGACCGTACGACGGCTGGATCCCAATGAGCCGGCAGCGCCGGCGCCGCCAAAAGTGACAAATAAAAAGGTGCCCAAGACAATAGTAGGCACACCGAAAAAAGAGCGGCTGTCTGCGTTTGACTGGGACAAGGACATATTTTAAAGTAAAGTAATGAACAATACGAAGTTATGTTAATATAATTGATGTTTTCTTAGCAATTTTTGGTGATTTTTCAACTGTAGTAGCCATTTTAGGCTTTATTGTGTACACAAACAGCGCAGATGGCAAAACTACTTGCATTTAAAACCAAATTTCCTTTTTTTTTTTTCTTTCTTCTTTTATATTTTATTTTATTTTTTTATTATTTTTTTTTCAAACAACCTTGGTTTTATCTATTCTCTTAGTAAAGCTTCTCTATTTTTGTGACGTTTTCATTCAGTTTGTCTTGAGTTTCTCTCCGCTTAGACCAGTCGTTACAGCCAGTCCCTGCGTCATATAACCCCTTTGTTTACCGATTACAATGGAACCTACTCTTCCAAGAACCAGCACCGACGAACAGCGCAAGCTTCCTAGAGACAAGTCACGTACTTCGTCTTCTGGTAGCATTGCTCAATCTGAGTTGCATGTACCCACGAAACAGCCTCTTGCTCGCTATGGTCTATTGTCCTCCAGGAATAAAAGTACAGACACTGAGCCCCTCACGTCAACTCTTTCAAGCATCTCCATTGATAGCAGCGCTCGCAGCAGTCCGACCCAGCGGTATTCTCGTGATGGTATCAATCCCCGTCACCATGATCGCCGCGAATCTGACGGTTCTATTAGTTCATGGTCTGACGCTGCATCAAGTTTTCCAGACAGCGGCCCCGTTCGCCTCCCAACCGCACCAACTTCCGTTGAAATTTATGACAGTTTGGAACGTGAACAAGAGGCTATTGTTAATAAGGTGAGTTATTATGATCTCAATTTGCGCAATTGGTATCCTGGACTGTTTTTTTTTTTTTTTTTTCCTAACATCCCATGTTTTACAGTTGCAGCGAGAGATTTCAGTGCTTAAAGGAGAAAAAGCTCGCAGCCGATCAAGATCGACCTCGTCTACATCCTCAATCTCGCGGCGTCCATCTACGCGATCTGTCTATTCGTCATCTGACACAGAAGATGTCCACCCCTCTAATACCTTACTAATTCAGCCAGCATCACTGGTCTCTCAGCGCTCCACCCGAGCAAGTTTTGGTTCAGGCAACTCCGATGATCCTTTAGTGGCAACAATAAAGCGTGAAAATGAAACTTTGAAAAAGCTGGTAGCAGATCTGTCTCAGAAGCGTAAGTGTGATTTGTTTTTATTCATATTTGGACCCTGTGGGAATGACAGGCTGTTGCAATTGAAAATAGTATCTAACACAACGTTTTCTAGTTACGGAAAAGGAAAAAGAGGTTGAGGTGCTGAGAAACAAGCTTGAGCACACGATGTGAAGTGTCAAAAACCGTCTGGAGGATGGAGTCTCGCCATAGTCGTTTACGTACTATATTTATTTGTCAAAAGTGTTTGTTTGAAAATACCTGAACCGGCTAATAATCGTAAGATGTAGCTATACAAGATAGCTATTATCACCAGAGATAAAAAATGATAGCGCCAAATCGGGTGAATTGTTGATAAGTCAAAACGACTGGTGTTGTCGTGTAGCGATTATAACATTGTGCGTGTTCTGATATGTAAAGCTACATGCGAACCATCTTATGTTGTACCACTGACTCAAGCTTTGTGTTGAAACTGTTCGAGGCACACAAATATTGAGTAAAACAGCATATAAGACCCTGGATTTTCCATTCTTCTGTTTTTTTTTTATCTTTTTATTTATTAACATCCAGGAGATCATCAGTTGAAATTATTAATAGTAAGCGCTTTTATTTATTTATTTAGTTTTTAGTATATGCTGACCAGACATAGAAATGTTTCATTTCAAGCGTTTCAACCGTTTTACAACTCTCATCATTTTCGCTACGTTGTGTGTGCTGTTGGCTCATGCAGCTGACGTCAAATCCAATCCCAGTAGTGCCATTACTAAAGTTCCTGTCAATAACCTTGGGTATGACATAGACTATGATAATGGAGATGACAACAATGATGATGACGACGACGATGATGATGATGATGATGATGATGACTGCGATAACGGTGATGACTCGGACGATGGATCGCGCTGGCACGCTCAGAAGAAAGAGGTCTCCGAGAAAAAGTCGCCTACTAAACCGTTGCTACTGAAAGCGGCCCAGGCGCATGTGCCCTTCCCAAAGTGGCTGACTGATTTGACAGGTTTGTATTCATGGCCTGGCGCATACCCGCCGTACATTCCTCAAGACCATATTAGTCTTGAGGACCTGCCCGAGGTACCTCTGCGCGGGTTAGGCAATTGCGCAGAAATTGAGCCATGGCATTGTTCATTTGACTGCGCACATTGCATTGCGCCCGACGATATTGTGACTTGTCATGAGCTCACCCAAACATTTGATGATGGTCCTGGCCCTGCAACGGTACGACTGCTTGACGCTCTACCCGGTAAGACAACCTTTTTTACGCAGGGCATTAATGTTGTCCGCTTTCCAGAGACCTTTCGGTTGCAGTATAATCGTGGCCATCTGCTGGCATCGCATACATGGAGCCATGGAAATCTGGCTGGACTCACAAATGAGGAAGTTGCTGCCCAAATTCAGTGGTCGATTTGGGCAATGAATGCAACTGCAGGCATTGTGCCTCGTTACTTCCGGCCGCCTTATGGTGCACTTGACGACCGTGTGCGCGCAATTACACGCCAGTTTGGTCTTGTCAATGTATTATGGAATCGTGACACGTTTGACTGGATGGTCGCTGACAGGCAGAAAACGGTTCAGGAAGTAATGGACGACGTGGACGCTTGGCTAGCTGAGAGAGATCCAGTAACTGGCGAGGCCCAAGGCATCATGCTAGAACATGACTCGACAGAAGAACTAGTCAATATTGGCATTGAAGTGGCCAGACTGTTGGGTCCTCAGATGACGGTCGCTGAATGTATCAACGCTGCCTGGTACCAGTAGATGTTATGATCCTAAACTTATTATGATGTAGTATTGTGTATAGGAGACAAAAATATCTCTCCCATTAGATGTAGAATTAATCAACACTTTGATAATACACAACCAAAAGCGGTTTCCTGTTTTAATTATTTTGTAATTGTACAGAGTAGTTGAATAAAATTCATACGTAGATAGATAGAAAATCTGTTTATTTTCCTTACATCACATAGTTACAATTCATACGTATTATTATTATTTTTTTTATTATTACCATAACTTGTTTTCTATAAATACAATGAACATTATGTGCTACTTGCCCAGAGCAGCCCACAGTCTTTTCTCATCTTCAACCTCAAATCCTAGCACTGTTTTGACAACAGGCATTAGCATCTGACGCTGCTCTTTGTGCTCCAAAAATCCCAATAACACATTGCGGATATACGGAATGTTAGGCGCACTAGAACCACCACTAGTATTGGCTGCGCTCACCATGGGTGATGCCGCTGATCCCAAAACAGGTGAACTGTTGCTGTTGCCACCGCTTGCCTCTAATTGCTGTTTCAGCTTAAGCTTCTCGGCCTGCAGCGCCTTGATGTCGTTATTGAGAGTGTGCTGGTTAAGGTACAACTTATCAACACGGGACTGGCTGTCCTCAACAATCTTTTTGAGTGACGAAATCGTCTTTGTTGACTGTTTGAGTGCGGCCTCTGTGCGCGACAGATTCTCTTTCAGCTGGCTTACAACCTCGCGCGCCTCGTCAGCCTCCTGCTCTGCGGCAGCAAGCTTTTCATCAGCATGAGACCGAGAGCTACGTAATTCGCTGATGTCCTTGTGATATCGGCTCTTTTCCTGTTGAACAATGTCCAGTGACTCCTCGAGCTCCTGGATACGCGTCTTAAGTCCGTCCAGCTCCCGGTTGCGGCGCTTGACTAGCTGCGCAGCCTCGGCTTCAAGCTGGTCACGTTCCTCGGTCATGGCCGTGAGCTTCTCTGTCACCTCTTTTAGCTTGCTATCCTGCGAGCCTTCGGTGTCAGTCAGCAGTCTGCGCATCGTACTAGCCTCGCGGATGCGTTCTTGCAAGTGCTTGTGGTTATCGGAAAGCTCTGTCTCGAGTGTCTCACAGCGCGCAGTGGTTGCCATAAGCCGCATGGATAGCTCTTCAGCCTGCTTACGTGCAGCTTCAAGTGCCGAACTCGAACTCGACTGCTGCGACTCATAAGCATCAACCGAGCCGCGTAGCTGGCCCAGCTCTGCAATTAGCTTTTTGCGCTCTGCCTCCCACGCTGAACGATGCGACGTCTGCGTGTCAAGATCGCGTTGTAAACGATCTGCCTGCTGTTTAGTACTGGCCTCGCGCTCAATCAATGTCCGCCGTTCACTCTCCAGCCGCTGTAGGTTTTGTCGCAGTGTCACTAGACGCGCCTCAGTTTTTCTCTGTGCGTCACTGACATCGTCTAGTTCATCTTTAAGATTGGTAATTTTGTCTTCCTTCTCGGATGCTATAGCTGCTAAACTGGAAATCTCCACTTTAAGCTCTTTTTCAGTTTTCTGCAGCCGCTTAAGCTCAGTGTTAGCCTTGTCAAGTTGATCCTTAGTCGAATTAAAACCCTCTAGCTTGGTATTAAGCGATTTGACCGTCGATTCGTATTTAGCAATCTTGTCATTGAGCACAGAAATATCCTTGAACCGCTCTTGAGCAAGAGCTAGGTTTGCTCTAGCCTCTTTTTCAGCTGCGCTGAGAGTAGACTCAATCTCACTAATAGCTTTCTTATTGGCCTTCTCAATATTAGCTAGTTTAGTTTTGAGCTCCTTAGTGTCTTTCTCAAACGCCCTAAGTTTTGTATTTGACGCAACAAGGTCTTTAGTACTAGTATCAAGCTTCGACTTAACAGTTTCTAAATCTTTCAGTGAAGCCTCAGATGTTTTTAACTTGCTTGCTTGATCCTTGATTTGCTCCTCAAACCTGGTGTTAGCAACCTGTAGAGCAGCCAACCTCTTTTCAGTCTTGGTGAGCTTCTCTTCTGATGTATTCAGATTGTTTTTGCTTTCCTTAAAGTCTTTTTCAAGAATTCTATTAGTTTCCTTCAAAGTCAGGATCGATTTCTCAAGTTCGGCAACTTTTGCATTTTCTTTTTCAAGACTCTCCTGCAAATCCGTAATGTTCTTGCGAAGCGCCTTGACTTCATCACCAGATTTGCCATCCAAATTTTTGATAGTTTCTTTTGAAATAACAAGTTCGTTACCAACTTCCTTAAGCATTTCACGCAATGAATCAATCTCTTCTTTTTCATTCTTGAGCTTGCTCTTTAGTTCATCAGTCTGATCTTCATTAGTTTTGAACTTAACCAGGAGTTCGCTGATTTCTTTGTCTTTAGCCACAATCTTGATTTTAAGATCCTTCAACTGCTCGTCTTTGGCTGTGATCTGAGAAGTAATGTCGTCATTGTCTTTGACCTGGGCCTCAAACTTTTCAATCTCAGATGCCTGAGCCTTGATCTTGCTTTCTAACAAATCAATCTTATCAGCCTTGAGAGAGACCTGCTCATGAAGTGATGCATTATCTTGTTTTAATTGCACCACTTCATCAAGGGAAGTGGAAGCAGTAGGAGAGGTAGGTGTAGAATCATCAACAGGTTCAGTCTGTTCGGTAGTTTTGACAGCAGCAGCAGCAGCAGCAGCCTTTTTCTTGTTCCGCTTCTTTTGGCTCTTGCTCAAAGGAGCAGAAGGTGTTGCAGGTTCAGGTACAGGCGAGGACGTTACGACAGATGCTGTAGAAGTTTTGGCAGGGGATTGAGATTCTAAATGAACAATTTGTTTATTGAGATTATCCACTTCTTTCTCGAGTAACGCTATTTTTGCCTTAGTTTCTTTTTGAATCTCCCGCTCCTTTTCTACCTGCTTCTTCAGATCAGTCTGCTCTTTGGCAGCTTGATCTATTAAAAAAATCTTTTCGTTAAAATCATTAACAACCTTTTTTTTGTCGACAAAAGCCTTTTCAAGTTTGGATGTTAACTCATTAATACTGTCGGTCTTAGTTACCACGTCAGCTTCTTTGACTTTAATAATCGCAGAAAGTTCCTCAACTTTAGACTCATTCGCAGTAAGTTTAGTCAAAATATCGTTTGATTTCGTCTTCCATTCATCTATCTCTAGTTCTTTTTCTTTCAACATTGCCTCAGCCTTTTTTAAATCGCCCTTGCTAACTTCAAGAGATTTGAGCAGTTCGTCACGTTTAACAACAACTTTCTCAAAGGCCTCTTGGGCTTTTTCAGAGGTCTCTAAAGCAGTGGCATGATCACTTTTGTACTTTTCGGATTGTTCAGCCAGCTCAGCATACTTTTCTTCAACTTCCTTTAATTTAGATTTTTCAGAGTCAGCTATTCGGAGCAAATCGTCGTACTTGGCCTTTAGATGATCAAATTCAACTTGAAGATTTGTCGATAAATCATCTTTGGTGAGCTCCTTAGTATTGATTTCAGTCTGCTTGGAGGTTTGCAAAAGATTGTCATACTTGTCCTGAAGTTCCGCTGTTTCCTTTCTGGCGGCCTCAATGTTCTTGCCATATTCAACCTCAAGGTCCTTGATTTTTTGTTCGAGAATTTCGTTTTCCTTAGTCAGAGCATCGTTGTTGCCCTCAGCCAGTGAGGTTTCAGCGGCCTCTTTGACCTTAACCTTTTCTTGAAGATACAAAACCTTTGATTCAAGCTTTGTGATCAAAAGCTTGCTTTCCTCAAGATCTTTTGCAGCTACTGCTTCTGCCTCTTTTATTGCAGTTGAATGGGCCTCTTTGACTTTTGTAGCCTCGTCGGTCATCCGTCGCAATTCCTCATTCTGCATCGAACTTTTGAGAGTCAGATTTTGCAAGTATTCAACGAGCGTCTCCGATTCCGATATAGAAGTACACGGAGTATATTCACGTAGCACACGCTCAAATACTTTGATTAAATCGCCCTTTTTTTTTTCAAGTCGATAAGCCTTTAGCAGCTCTGTACGCCTGTATGTTAGATTAAATTTCACTAGAGCACATAAAACAATTACACATACCGGGATACTTTTCCTCGTATTTCTTGAACTTGCGCAATTTGGAAACTATTTCCTTAGGGAGTACCACAGTATCAGTCTCTTGTTTCGAACTTGAAGCGGGCGAGGCCGGTTTAGAAAGATCAGTTTTGCCAGCATCGGCGGATTCCTGTACTTCTGGAGTTTCCAATTTTTTATCGCTATCATTACTTTTAACCTTTTCAGTTAAAGTTTCAGAATCGGCGTTGCTATCAAAAACAACTTCCATTGCACCAGGTTCCGGGGTGTCCGAGTTCAACAATTTGGCGTTTGATTTTAGTGTTTGAAAAGCTGAAGACATTGAAGCGCTATCCTTATGTTGGTTATTACCGCCACTGCTACCACCATTTCCGGTATTAGGCCGATTAACAACAGCCTCAAACTCTTCGCTGAGATTCTTTCCCAGCTGCGATATCCGAGAAAACATTGAAAGCTTGTAATGCGAAGTATATTTGTAGTTGATGAAAAAAAATTAAAAAAGCGATGGAAGAAAAAATGGCTCGTTAGCCAAGCTTAAGGAAAATCTAAAGGACACCTTTTTTTACAGGATGTCAAATCATGTGACTGGATTGCACTTTGCTACAGCCATCTGGATAATGCGATCGCAGTGCCTTCTAAAGAATAAAAAAACAAACAATGAAAATAAACAATCAAAGCAGAAATCAATTGCAAAAACACACAAAGAAATAATTAAATAAATGAACATAAAACTTTTACAAATCAGCATCATCTTCGTCGGGAAGAGGGAGGGCAGTAGCCTCGTTCATCTCATCCTGGTACTTGGCCATCAGAGCCTCGTCGACCTGAACCTCAGGAGGAGCAAGAGCAGGAGAGGCAACAAACTCAAGAGCGGGGTTTCCGACAAGCTTTCTGGCAAGCCAGAGGAAGGGCTTCTCAAAGTTGTAGTTAGACTTGGCTGAGATATCGTAGTATTGGAGGTTCTTCTTTCTGTGGAAAGTGATAGCCTTAGCCTTAACCTTACGCTCCTTAACATCAACCTTGTTACCACAGAGAACAACGGGAATGTTCTCACAAACACGGACAAGATCGCGGTGCCAGTTAGGAACGTTCTTGTAAGTAATACGAGAAGTAACATCAAACATGATGATACCACACTGACCATTAATGTAGTAACCGTCACGAAGGCCACCAAACTTTTCCTGACCAGCGGTATCCCAGACCTCAAACTTGATCTCACCAAAGTTGGTGAAAAAACCAAGAGGATGAACCTGAACACCCTGAGTGGCAATGTACTTCTTTTCAAATTCACCAGTCAAGTGACGCTTCACAAAGGTAGTCTGTAAAAAAAAGAAAAAACAAGTGTTAGTGAATTTGTTCAAATGAGCACAACGCAGTTTATAGCAAACACTAAGTAGAAACAGGCAACACCAAAGACACAGCAAAGCCTAAACACATGTTTTAAAAAACTACATGAGATAAAAATGGAATGCCATGAATTGCAATGATAGTGCAGCTTGGTTGGGATCAAAGAGAGATCAGGGTCTCAGAGAGTTGCCGCCGCATGCTGTTATTGCCCAATTTTTGATAAAACAGAAGAGTGTGAAATCAGAAAAAAAAAAAATTAATGACCATAACTTACCTTACCGGTACCACCATCACCGACGAGGACAAGCTTAAAAGTAGGGACCTGTTGTTGTTCAGCCATTTTTGTATATATGTATTGTAAAAGATTTGGAATCTGTGAAGATGCAAAGAAAAGAAGAAAGAAGATGAAAGGAAAAAAAAAAAATTGAAAAAAAAAAAAATTCAAGTTGATTACATAATGCTTTTTGGGTTTTCAAATGTGTTAGCTCGCCGTTTGAAACTGTGGTTGCTATGACAATTCACCAAAAAAAACTATGATTTTAATTGAATGACAAATGATTACATAATCAAACGTGTTTTAATATGGCTTCAGTTTTATCAGTATGGCAAGGCTGAACAGGTGAACAGCAACGAACTGTTTGAAAAGAAAAAAGCAGTTGATAGTCATCAGGCAGTTCAGAGAGGCCAAGCTGTTTATAAACCAAAAGTCTAAAAATTTTAAAAAAAGGAATTGATACTTGATAAAAAGTGCATTTTTTTTCACTTGCAACGCTCATAGTAACTTTTGTATGAAATTTCATTTCTAGTTCATAAAAATACTTGTCAATAAGTTTTCCCATATGAACGGCTCTTTTCTACTGAGTGATAAATAACTTGAAAAGACATAATAAATAATTGATTATCTTTTTTAAATTTTAATAATAAAAGTTGAAAACCAATATGACTTTTTTTTTTTTTGATATAAATTGATGCTACTTTATCAACACCACTAGACGAATGGAAAACTCTATAAAATTAAATAGTTTACAATATCATTGTCTAGAGACTATCAATTCACTATAACTTTTGTGACATTAACAAAAGTTTTTTTTGATATACAATCTTTATTTGTGAGAAATTTGGCCTCAGCAAAGCCAATGAAAAAAAAAAAAAAAAAAAGCAAAGCCAATGGAATAAAAGCGTGTGTTACAAATGTTGGTATGCAATTTACCTCTTGTATTTACTGTTCTCTAAACATAATTTACAATAACTATTATTAATTAAAAAAAAAAAAGTACATTGCATTATATTACAAAATTGAAAATTGTTTTAATTCCCTGTTTCAGCTGATTTTAGGTCAAAGGGGTTTAGTAGCTCATGGTGCCATACAATAAATATGATTTTTATAAATTTTTTTTTTATCAATAATCACAGTCGTGTTAAAATATAGATTTCCTATCAAGAACATTTGATATACTACTTAGTTTTGAATTTTCATATACAAAAGTCATTGTGATTCTTGAATACAATTTTATCATACATATAAGTATTAAGTCCAATGTCTTTTTTCTATATCTTTGGCATTATTTCAATCATGTAACTATGCGTTCTAAAGACAATAAAAAGATTTCCCATCTAAGTATTTATAAATCTTCTTTTTGCGTTAATCTCACAATTTGAACCAGTAAGCGGCAATACTCATATTTCAAGGTCTTTATTTCACTGGCTTTACAATCATATTTTCTTTGATCCATCATTCTATTTTGCTATAACTACAAAAATAATTGTTGCAAAAGTTTTGCATAAAGCCACTTAGACAACATTCAACTTTAAAAAAACAAAGTTAGTTTTTCTTCACTTCCCTCTATATAGCTTCTATATGGTTGCAGTTACTGAAAACAGGTATCCAGGAATTCACCAAGTTCATATACAAATTTTTGTTTTATTCAATAATATTTTATCTTTTTGTTTTTATCGTTGTAGTATTCTACATTCAACCCGCAGTTTTCATTCTCAATATACGTATCAAGAAATTGCAATAACTCATCAAAAAAACAAATGTCTACATACAATTTTTTTTGTCGCTGATATATTATTATTTCTGTACTGTATGCGCTGTCATGTGTAGTCGAGATTTTTTTTGAAACGACCACTCTGTTGTTAATGTTACAGCGATTACCACTGAAAATACTCAGTTCTTAATAAAAGGCACAAGTTATCATGCTGCAAGTTGCTTAGTAAAACAACTAGGTATCTTCTTCTTGAATCTGTCACTACATATTCAAGCTGCTTGGATCAGGGCTGTTACAAAACATGCAACAATAACGGTAAAAGAACAAGGAAGGGTTTGATTCAACTTTTAAAAGTACGATTGCAAGTCAAGCAAGTAATTATAGAATGTCTTCATGATTATTGATAAAAATAAATAAATAAAAACGTTCTGGCTTGGTTTTTGTCGTTTTTTGGTATCTTAATTGTTTAGTGCTGCAGCTTGTCAAGTACACATGTACCATGAGCTTTGCTCTGTCATAAACAAACGTAGATCAAACAAAACATCGTCAAGAAACGGAAAAAGAAAAAAAAAAAAACGCAAATAGAATAATTTTTTGTATTAGTATGTAAACCTAAAAAAAAAAAAAAAAAAAATTCAAACAGGAATTAAAACCGGCTGCTAGGACAAATATTGATACCAATCAAACATATTAGGTTGTAAATCACACGGTAAAGACTTGAGTTATAATTCTTTTTGCTCCTGAAAGCTCAGCTATTTTAATTTCAAAATTAAAGCTGTTGTAACGGTTTCAGTTTGTGTACTAATCAAACCACAATTAGCAGTGAAAGGTATCCGTTTTCTAATGCTTGCCATGGTCCGTTAAAAAGCGCTATCATCAACAAAACATATGCATTTTAATTCAAGAAACGAAAAAAATCCGATCTGATTGACTCCATATTTAATTTTATGAGTTGACGTTGCCCGAATTGCTGCAAGTTCTCAATTTTCTGGACAAGCTTTTGTTATGCTCTACCTGTCTCGTGGTACTCTACAATGGTAATAAACGTTGCCCACATAGTTGTATTTCCGCTCTTACGATTCCTGAACAAAGTCTTTTCAAGAAGAGACCATAAAAACAGAAAAATGGGTCTTTCGGCACCAATTAAATTTAATTAACAGACGTTTTGAGTTACGTACAGATTTGTACATGTTTACAAACTTGCATTTAAGTAATATAAAGCGGTACGGTACAGATTCACATCATATACCGTACATTGGACCACTAGCAACTTGGAAATTTGATCTCAAATTTCTTGGAAAAAAAATGATTGTCACAACGATATCACTATCTAATAGTCAGTGAAGTGTTGGCATAGTGATAAACAGTGTTAATGAGAAAATTATTATTGTGTCAAGAACGGTTGACTCTCAAAGCATTTTACTTTTTATTGATTTGATTTGATATCGATTACTACAAACCTTTCTCTTTTATAATAATCCGTTAACAAATCGCAGCGGACGTCTAGTGCGGGGCTAGTGGACCTACTCGACATATTTTTGTTCCACGGTTGCTGCATGACAGCTTTGATCAGACCTGAGATACAACTGTCGTGCGTCAAATATTTGTCCGTATACATAGCAGTATGACGGCAACAGCATGTGTGCTTGACGTTATTTTCCGCGAGAATCATATTATACGTAGAGTAACTCAAGAATAGAAAAATAGATCTTGTCAAATCGTAGGTGTTCCAACAACTTGGCAATGTTTCTGAAGATAAAATAATTTTTTTTATTTTCACAACTATCTTGTACAAAAAGTGTCAATCATAGAACCACTTATAGAAAAACAAAGATCCAATGTATAGTCGCAACGTCCTTAATTTAGAATTCTTATACATGCTTGATTATATACTAACTCCTACGCTTGAGACGTTAAAGATCTCGTTAAATTTTGCATATTTCTTAGCTTATTATTAGTGATATAAATCAATTTTCAAACGCCGACATGTAAACGATAACGCAAGCTTATTTGCCGTTTTTTTTTTTTTGACATTCAATCAAGTTTGTGATGATCGTGTCTAGTTGCGCATTATTTCTAAAAAAAATTAATGAATAACTTATTTAAAAAAAAACCAACAATTATTTAAGATTTATGTTTTTTTTTATAAATCGGTTCAAGGCTGAAAACTCATAAAAGCGAAAAAAAAAAAAAAAAAAAAAAGTTGAACCTGCTTTGCGTTCGTAAATTACTGGCATTTATAATATCATCAGGGGATGATCAAAAAGTTGATGCTCTTTTTATTGATTGTAAAAAAAGTAAAGTTCATCAGGATAGATCTTCATCAAAAGTACATTATAAAAGCTCATAATAGTAAGACATGTAAAAAAAAAAAAAAATAGAATCAAATTGCAAAAAAACGAAAAAGCTAAGCTTTTTAGTTTATAAAAGATAGGTAGGAAGTTTTGGTTAACAACCTTTTTTTTCTTTTCTATCATGACGTTTTCTTTACAAGCAGTATATCGGAGTGTACTAACAAGTTGTTCAAGACTTGCAGTGACAGTATCTTGGATAGTTAATTATTAAATTTTTAACTAAAACGCTAATGTCTTCAAAAATGATAGTTAGAGATTTGCCCAGGTTATCAAGTTCAAATAAGCCAATTTTGGTATTAGATAATTACTTTCCTTTAATTTTCCGCCAATCCTGAAACTTGAAAGCTCATAGCTCATTTTAAAGTGAGCCTCTGATACGACCAGTTCTTTAATAGATAGAAAATCTGTTTATTGTCCTTACATCACATAGTTACATAATTAAAAAAAAATAATAACAAAGATATACAAAGAAAACATGGAATTTCAAAAAAAAACATTTGTCTCTATAAGACTTTAAAATTAGCGCTCTCAGCGCGCTTTAGGTGTTTCAGGCATTCGATGGCGCCGAATTCACCATGAAATAACACATGTGCTAAGGCAGTTCTTTTATTTTTTTTTTATATTTTTTTTTTTTGCTTTTGTTATAAATGAAAGTGCTTTTGATAGTCTAATTTGTTAGCAAATGGCTGACTTTGGTCTCCAATATTGTGTTTGCAGGTGACTGTTGGTATCGATTACGGGACTTATAGAATCACCATTAGGTTCGGTCAAAATAAGATCAGTGATAGTAAAATATTTGATAAAAGCTTTCCGTCATAATGAACCATAGTTTTCTGCTTTTGTAGAAAAAAACCTTTGTAATAAAACTTGGATGAACATTCTGGCTCTCTTTATGACTACTTCGTAACTTTCACAACAAGAGCAAAGACTTTTCTAGCTTTCAAAATACCTTTTGTGAAAACTAATATGCAACTTTTTGAATTGGACATCTGAAGGACTGAACTTTTTGCATAATAAAATTTGTCTTAAAATAATTTATATTATGTTTAATGGCTTAACTATGTGATGTAAGAACAATAAAAAGATTTTCTATCTATGTTTAATGGCTATTTTAAACATATTCAGCCTTTTTAAGTTGAGAAAAATCTTGGTGTATTTTGTTAAAATTGAAAAAAAAAAAAAAAAAAGTTAAGGACCAGTTGGCTCTGCAGCTTTACCAGGTTTTTTTTTTTTATCAAAAAATAGGTTTTTATCTCATCAGGATCAGCTTATTTTTTTTATTTTTTTTTTTGATTAATTAATTTTACAATTGTGAGAACTAACATAAAACATGATTTACATATAAGATTTTTTGGTAATAAACTTGAGACATTGAATCACATTTCTTAAGTTTTTCAAAGTGTGGGCTTGAAAAGTAGCAAATAGATAGATAGAGAATCTGTTTATTGTTCTTAAATCACATAGTCACATAATTAAAATAATAATAACAAAGATATGAGTAACAAATATATATATATTGTTTTTTCATTCACTCATTAGCTCTACTTACAGGCAGGTGGTATCTCTTTTACTATTTTCTCATGTTATACAAACTTAATGACTTTGAATTGGCTGATTGCATTTTGTGAAAACTAAATATTTGTGGTACTTGATGACAGACTGTATTTCTATAATTATCAACAGTCATGAGAGCTTTGGTTTAAGCAAAAGCTACCAAGACACACACCCACATGTCGCATTTTCATATTTAATTTTTTTTTTTTTTTTTTTTTTTTTTTTTCAATTATGTCTAAGTGCACAAAATAAAACATCACGACATAAAAAATAAAAATCAAATCATGCTTTTAAATATGAAAAATACTTTATTACCTACATAAGAAAAGTGAGAGTTTTACAAAGCACTCTTGTTGCGATCTTGCATTGTAAATTTTAAAAAGGTCGTTTGTAGGTTGCCCTAAAAACTTCAAGGGGCTTGCATTGTAGCCCACGCTGGTACAGCACCAAAAAGCATGAGCGTACTTGAAGTACATTGAAGTATTGCAAAAACACGGATTCTTAGATACTTTTCGCAAACTAACAACACTTGTGCAAGAGTTTTGAGTTCTGATTGAAATTTAGAGTAGTTTCTTAAAGGTACCAAAAATAGATTGCACATTCAGAAACTCATCAAAACTAGATCTTTTCTATTACTAGACCATACCTCTCAAAAATATATTCAAAAGAAAAAAAAATCGTAAAACCAAACTTTATAGCTTAGTGTTACGTGCTGGTTACTCAGACGTGGGTAAGGAGCTTAGATCATATGTAGTTTGAATAAGCAGGGATAGAAATGTGCCTGTTTGTAACTGGTTGAATCAAGTGTTAACAAGTAGAAGGATATTTCAACATACTGATAGTGGTTACAAAAATAAGATTATTGATAATTAAAACACCAAATTGTATACAGACGTCTTGAATCGTTGGTTATGCTCTTAGCCTTGTCTACGGCATTTTTTTTTCTCAAAAAAAAAATAAGATTAATCTTGGGCTTTCGGTTCGTTTCAATATTTATCTGCTTGTTGATTGGTTTTCTTAAACTCCTGTAAACGTTTTAGTATCTGCTAATATGTTACTGCTGATAAGCTTTTAAGATTTCAAAAAAACACTAACAAAAAAAAATAGACGTCCTTTGCCTTTGGTATCGGTGATATAAATTTCATTGCAGGTAATTGCCTTCAAGACTTGTGCATAATTTAGTAAATTGTTCTCTCTGAGAGAAATACTTGTTTTATCACTTTCTTCTTTTCTCACGTCAAGTAATACTTAGTATCATTTATTTATTAGTTCTACTAGCCTACATGTTACTTAACTGAGGTTTGCTCTGTAAAGCAATTTTCCTTATTTTTTTTCTTAACTTTGGGTTGAAACCTACTAAGAGATATGTCAGGCAGCCAGTGTTACTTTCACGAATTGCTGTGACGCTCTACTAGATGATGGTAAGATATTTAAAAAATGTCTAGTTTTATACGCTAAAATACTGTTTTTCTAATATATTCATTTTTTCAAATGCGTATCAGTTGGACAGTAGTGTTATTTAAAGCTCAAAAAGAGTTTTGCTGATACTCAATATACCATCAAAAAATGAAACTTGTACAAAAATAAATGATTGGTTTTTTCATGAATTAGAAATAACAATAAATTAGATGATAATACATTTATCACGTCATTTAAAAATTATTGTACTTTGATAACGTTTCTACTTCTACTATATGATTCTATGTCCATCTCAAGTGAAAATAAGTCGTTTATTATTTTTTCAACCATTTAACTGTCTTCATCGCTAATTATAAGTCTTATGAACAAAACATTAAGAAAATTAAACTAGAGTTAAATTAATTAGGGGTGGGCTTATTGTATAAAAAGTTACTTCAATTGCCTCGATGGTGCCACTTTTTGCACAAATAAAATCAACGTATCAAGAGAAACAAAACAAAATCAACACCCCAATGTGCTAAATCTAATGAGAAAACAAAATAAAATGTTATCAGGTTGTTCTGTATAATCTATCATAAGTCAAAGAGGTGCAGTAGCAAATTCAGAACTGCCCACCGCTTCAATGCCCTTTTGGGGGCACTAAAGTCAAGCTCTGGAGGAGTTTTTCAAAAGTTTTTACGCCTGACTTTGCAGAAAGCACGATACTTTAGCAAGTTTTTAACCATTTCAGGTTGGCCACATCCGCATTCATGGTTTTTTTTTTCTGACATGTTTCTAATACAAAAATCTGATTTAAATTCAGCCCAAAAACCTTTAATTTATTAATCGATATTATGGGGGTTTAAGTGACAGTATAACAATGAAAAAAAACCTCCAGTGATATTGTTTCAAATATCAAAAATATAAAAAACTCGATTAATAAACTAATTTCAATTTAAGTATGTAACTACGTGATTTAAGGACAATAAACAGATTTTCTATTTATCTAAATAATTTCAATCGCGATCTTCCACTTTTTTGAATCATGTAATAGACTGTAAATGCGGCTTGTATTTAAAGGACAGTAGACAAAATGTTGGAATGAGAACCATTCTTTTTATTTGATTGCTTTCTTATTACTTATTGTTTGTTGTTAAGTTGCTGAGTGCTTTGAATATCTTTGGACTAAGTATTTTGGATAATAAATAATGGAGTTTGATTTTTCCACTATGTCAACTCGTGAAGTTTTTTTTTTTTTATCTGCCAAATAAAGTTTGAAATTTTGTTCCTGAATTTTTTTTTTAATGTTGCGACACTTTAGGAAAGGCCTGTTTGCTGATTGGGCTTAGTTCAAGCATCTTTTGCTTATTTTATAAAAATGAAAAAAATTAAAAAAAAAAAAAAAAAAAAAGAAAAAAAGAAATATTTGAGCTGCAATGAGTTCAAAACAGGCTCATGGCTTGATTTTTTATTTTTAAATCAGCCTAAAGACTTTGGTTATGTTACCAGCTTTATTATGTGATTTGATTAAGTAAAACAATCATATTTATTTCCAAGATACAATGGTTATGGTCTAGAATTATGCCTGAAGATTCCTAATAAAATAATTATGTTTCTTAACACAATGTAATTACAAAAAAAGAGACAACATAAAATCAAATTTGAATTAAAATCTGCCCAAAAATAAAAATAAAAAATAAGTTTTTTTTACAAGTGAAATTTTTGTAATAATAATCTTGTTCATATAAGGATTTTAAAATTTTTTGTTAAATTTGAACTTCATACAATTAAAAAAAAAGTGAAACAGCATGAACACAGAATGTAGATCAAAAAAAAAACTTCTAATATTATGAACATTTCAGCATATTTTTATAGTTCTATAAAATATTTTTTGAAAAATTATTGATTTAAGTTTATCTAGAGACTTTTGTATTTTCTTGCAAACTATCTGAAAACCAATGATAACTTATGAAACTTTTGTCTCGATAGAATTGAGACGTTTTCGACTTGGTTGATTGACATGATTATATCACATAATTTCAATCTGTTAAAAAAAAAAAAAAAAGAAATTTAGTTTGATGAGTGTTGATATTTTTTATCAGAAAATGTTAGTGTCATTATTTATCATAAGTAAGTCAAGTGGAAGTAAATAATAGCTTTCAGGTTAGACACTTATAAATTGAAGGCTAATTTTTTGTTGAATAAATGAAATTTATATTTATTGGTATGCACTTTCGCACGTTTTTATTTAGTCTATGACACATATCTAAATGTGTCAACAAATGCAGGCTTTATTGAATATTGAATCTATTGAGTATTGTAACAATTACTAACGGTAAACTCCAGAAATTTTGACTGGTTATCTTGAAAACTCTAAAAAATATTCTCCTCTGATAATTTTACTATTTCTCAGGTTAATATATAAACACTGCACAGCTTGCCAAAGCAAATTGTAACACAGTGATATTTATTTTTTCTGTATAGTCGATAATAGCCTAAACTAAACGATATCATGTGTTAAAAAAAAAAAAAAAAAACCTATGCGGCCCGTCGCTTTTGTCACCGGAAAAACCACAAGTTTTCTTAAGCAAAAACGGATCTATCAAGTATTTACTACATGCTAAATTTCAAGAAGGTTTCAGCATGTCACAGCCTAAATGCACTTAAAAAACTGACTTGTGCTGATCCCATTCCAAGAAAATGTAAAATGCATTACTCGTGCAGACGACAGAAGTTAGAATTTATACTGCTACCCAAAAAAAAAATAATCTTTTTAGAAATTGTAAGACTCGAAATCTACTGTTTCCAGAGTCTCAACACTAGACTTGAGCGTTGCCAAAAACCAAAAGAAAAGAAAATAGATCACTAGACATATTTTTTCAGTAGATGATTTAGTAGGTTTTTCATGTGCCGTGTTTATATCTACTTGTTTGGCACCACCCGAAATTTGTTAGGCTGGGTTACCGTTGAGAAAAGCGTGGTTTTTTTTTTGCGACCAAGTAGGCCCAATATAAGGAAGCGAGCTGTCCTTCAATGTATATATGAATATACCTTATGCAGACTAAACTTAATGCCATATTCCAAAAAAAAAAACGGTTCTCAGTAAAGACATAAAACCGAAAAAAGA
The DNA here is from genome assembly GCA_013305925.1 of Geotrichum reessii. Taxonomy (NCBI): domain Eukaryota; kingdom Fungi; phylum Ascomycota; class Dipodascomycetes; order Dipodascales; family Dipodascaceae; genus Geotrichum; species Geotrichum reessii. The sequence continues at coordinate 20,401 of QVTG01000182.1, read as the reverse complement.
AAAGTTAAATTTTCTTTTTTTTTTTCATTTCCATTTTTTTTCTCTTACTAAATGATTTTTTTTTTTTTGATATTTACTTAATTCCTTTTTGTCGCCTTTTTTTTTCCTTCTCCTTTTCAATTTTTTTTCTTTCTCCTGTTTTTCACTTTACAAAACATATTGTTGTCTCGATTTACATTCAAACGCAGCGTACTGAGTCTTGGAAGCAATAAAATATACCGACCTTTTATCTGTCAGAATGTTTGGGTCGTTAACTAAGAAAAAGCATTCACTAAAACATTCCACGTCTGTAGCATCCTCAGCTTCGTCATCTTCGAGCCACTCGACCAGAGCACACATTTCTGGCCCAACGAGTGTATCCATCAACGGCTCGGCCATTGGAAAAAATCCTCAGCAGCAAACTAACGGGTTTCAAAATCAGTTTTCACATCACATATTCAAAAATTCTGATCCAGTCGATAGACAAGATAGCACGTCTCCAATTCAACTTGCTATGACAAATACAAGTATTGGTGCCGCTTCAACCACCTCTAGCAAATCTTCTCGTGCTCCAACGCTGACAAGTGCTCCCGACCTGAAATCAAATGATACAAACTGTGCCAACTCAAACCCGCCTATTCTTAGTACATCTGGCACTCGTTTAATGCACTCGCCATCTACGTCATCTCTTTCTTCTAATACATCTTCACTTTCATCATTCTCGTCGCAAAAAGTAATTGATCAAGTTCGTGCTCTTTATAGTTACTCTTCAGAGAAAGCGCATTCTCTTAGCTTTCAGAAAGGTGATGTTCTACGTGTTTTACTCAAACTAGAGTCTGGCTGGTGGGATGGTGTTAACGCGCAGGGACAACGTGGTTGGTTTCCCAGCAACTACACAACGCCAATCCCATTTGAACCTTTGGTTCCAGAAAGCTCACCGTTGTCAGCATCGAACCTTGGGCCTGAGAATGCAATCCAGTCGATTGTAAAAACCACTGAGTTTGACGCAACAACCGTCTCATCCTCTTCATCCAAGTCTGAATATAATGAATCTAAGTCTATCAGCTCTGGTGTCGACAGTACCAACGACTACAAGTATGTTGAGGTGACACTCGATTCTGTCAAAAGTAATTTTGAGCCATCTAACACTAGCCGGATTTCTCAAACGAGCAGTGCTGGTAAGCTCTTTGGCGTTAGTCCTACAACAAAATTTTATACTTCGTCTTTTCCATTTAGTGGTGCGGCAAACAGAGCCATCGACGCCCGCCCGACTGAGCCAGCATTAGTAAGTGTTACCCATCCTTTTATTGTTTTTCATTTGAATATTTCTAACTTAACTTTATTATTTTAGAATCCCGACAACTACAAATTGTGGCAGGAAATGTCGTCCAAGTTAGATCGCTATGCAATCACTTTGAAGTCCAAAATTTCACAAAAGGACTCTACGTCGATTTCTTCATCTTATGAACAATTGGCAACTTTTGTAAGTTTTATTTCTACTTTAGCCGGTATACCGCCAGGTACATCTCCTTCTATGGAGACAAATTCTGATTTAGCCAAAACACACCAACATATGACAACGTCATTACGCAAACTTGGTCTTCTCATTTTTGAGCTGGAACATGAAAACAGTCAAAAGGGCACCGGATCCCTTTTTAACGATATTTTTCAACTTTGCTCCAAGGAGACCGGTAATCTTGTGTTGCAGACCAAAAGTTTCATCAGCTTTTATTGTACTTATACGGGCACCGATTCAATTTCTCAAAATCGTCCATCTGTGTACAAGGTCAAGCAATTCAAAGCAGGAATGTGGAACGAAATTTGCATCAATAGCTCAGGCAATCAAGTTGATTCACTGGAAGTAGCCGATAATATTATTTCACTAGAATCATTTGGAAAATCCATTAATGTTGATTTTGAGGTCATTACGATACTTGAAAACCAACGTAATATGGTCGTCAGTATTCTACGTCAAATTTTCAGTCTTTTGGATTTGAAGGCAGCAACAGATCAAAACTCAGATAATTCTAGTACCGAGCAGTTTTTTGAGGATCGCCAGCGGTTATTCTCATCTTCTCTGTCGTCGATGATTGCAATTGTTACTAATATGTCTAATCTAATTGAATGTCTCGACTTGTTCATATTTCAGACTAAACGCAAATTTAAATCAACCCTTTTGCTTTACGACTTTTTCGAGCTTAAGCAAACCTTTTATGACAATTTAATTGCTCTTAAAACTGCATTTGAACGCACGAAAGATAACGCTGTAATCGATTCCTTAGCACAATTGTTCAAAGACATTGCAATTAACAGTGCACAAACATTTGAGGACAACACTTCTAGTGAAGACATAATTAAGAAACGTACCCTAGAAATTGGCGTGACTATTGACTCTATTCTTCAACATACGACCGCTTTGGCACAAGAACGTGCGGACATTATTTCTGGCCCACGTTTGTTAAGTAGTGCAACATCTATAGGTTCTGGAAACAGCAGTCAAAACCGTAAATTGGTGCGCACTGTCTCTGGTAGTAGCCTGGCGACATCGCAAATGTCAAATTCTGGCAGCGGTATCAATCTTAGCACGCCACCTGCCAACAACTATCCATGGTATCTTCAACTTGATCATCAGAATGAACTTGCATATGACTCTAAGGGACATTTTCGTGGTGGTACTTTCCGTGCTTTAATAGAACGACTAACTCAGCATGATATCACACATCAATCTTTTAATATGACTTTTTTGTTGACCTACTCTAGTTTTGCATCTGCACAGGAGGTTTTTCAAGAGTTAGTGTCAAACCGCTATGACATTAAGCCACCTGCCGGGCTAACTTCTGATGAGCTTTCGCAGTGGGTGGAGCTAAAGCAGCAACCGATTCGCATCAAAGTAGCCAATATCATGAACCTTTGGCTAGAGGAATGCTGGTTTGAAAACTGCTTGTTAAAACCAATCAGGATTTTGTTAGCTTCAATGCTTGCATTTGTGGAACGCTTGAATGTTGACAACATGCCAAACCATGAAATTATATCTGAATTGATTGAGGAAAAGCTCACTAACAACACATTTAGTGGCAAGAAAATTACTCCTTCTGGTAATCCGCCGGCGCCAATTGTGCCGCGTAACTTGAAAAAAGCCAAAATTACTGATATTGATCCAGTAGAAGTAGCACGGCAACTTGCTATTAAAGAGTATAAGCTTTTTGAAAGGATTCAGCCCTCAGAGCTACTCACAAAAAAACAGCGCAAGGCGTTGCGTACTATCAACGAAGAGGTACGCGTTGTCGATACGTTTGTGAGCAACTCTAATGAACTCACCAACTGGGTTGCAGAGATGATCTTGCGCAGCAGTGATGCTAAAAAACGCGGACAGACTATCAAGTTTTTTGTACAGGTGGCCGATCAATGCCGCAAGATTAGAAATTTTTCGTCTATGATGGCAATCATTTCTGCTTTGTACAGTGCCACCATCCACCGTATGAAACGTACATGGGCGACTGTCAGCTCACGTACTTGCGAGACATTGGAGAGTATGAACCAGCTAATGAACTCGGGACAAAATTTTGAAGATTACCGGAACATGCTCAAAACAATGAAACCACCAGCTATTCCTTTTTTTGGTGTGTATGCGGGGGACCTGGCAGCATTTGCGCAACAGCCTGAAGATCACCGCAATAATACAATTGTTGTGTTTACAAAAGTTCAGGCACGAGCCGGTGATGTTATTCGCGACATCAAACGGTTTCAAGATCACGGATACGACTTTACAGAAATAGCAGCCGTGCAAGAAATGTTGGATGAGGGTTTTAAGAACTCTGTGCCAATTGATGCGCAGTATGAAACATCTTTGACATTAGAGCCACGCGAAAAGACAAATGATCGTATGGCAAGGTTACTTGCGGAAACTGGTTACTTGTGAGTGCCTGTTTCGGTATTTACCATCTTTTTTTTTAACAATTTTTTATTCATTTTTTTTTTTATTTTTCTTGTATACTTTTTTGTTTGTAATTTTTAATATAATACTATGCACTCTCGTTTTCATAATAATTTGGGTTGTTTTATAACATTTGACGTAAAAATCTACGTAATTTCTATGGTAGTACCAGAAGCGGTTTCAAGATCTGTGGGTACGTCTGAGGGACAAAATTTTTGAGCTTTGCTACCCTCGTAAAGACATCTTACACTAAAGTTTATTTCATTCAGACGCTTGCGTGTCACAAAATGGGATCATTTTTTATTGCCCACTTGTTCAGTATAATAGATAAGACTTATAAGCAGTATCATAAAGTAATATATGAAATATAATTACTTTTGATTTTATGTTTTTGGAATTCACAAAATAAAAAATAAAAAAAAACAGTTTTATGCGATGTGCCTGATAGTAGAAGCAATAAAAACAGGTTATTGCCATTAGATTGAACAGTCACGATACCAAAATGAAAAAAAAAAAAAAAAAAAAAAAAATCCATCAATTTTAAAAGCTGTTTTTTTTTTTTGAAGTATTTCTTTCAAAGGGAGTCAACGGTATTTGCTCTTGATAAAAGTGGATTTAAAAACTGACACACGTAATAAATAGTATTACTGATACAGAACATGCAATCCTCAAAGAAATACTGTGCAAGCTTGTCATTATTTTGATCAAAAATAGTATTCCATCTAATAAAATACAAGAGAAATATTAAAAACTTTTCAATTTTTTATTTTTTTTTTTTTTTTTTTTTTTTTTTTTTTTTTTTTTTTTTACTTCTTCTTTAACTCAAAGCGTTATCTTAATCAGTATCAAAGCTTTCTACTGAAAAATATGCAGCTGAAGGGCCACTGAACCATAAAAGCAGCTTCATGCAATACTAACCCCACACCCCACTCTTTTTTCCCTTGGCTTTTTTCCCAAAAAAAAAAAAAAAAGTTAATCCTTTTTGTTAATTTTCGCTCTTCTTGCTGGTTCAAATATTTGCACTATGCTTTTAGTCTTATCAAGTTAACGTCTGTGGTTTTTTACAAAAACAAACGTGAATTTGCCTAATCTGGATTGTGTGCAAACATTTCAAATTTTTACACGGAAAAATATGTTGTTTTAGCATGAAGTCACGTTACAACAAAAAAAAAAAAAGCGCCAGCAGTATGTAAAAAAAAATAATGACTTGAATGTGGAGCGTTCGAAACTGTACAACATGTCATTAAATACTGTCCAAAAACTGAGTGTAAAAGACAGACACTGCGCAAAGTATTGCCTGACTTAAAACTCACTGAGCTGCTGAACACGCGGGAAGGCCTACAAGCAATAACAGAGTTCCTATCAGAGGAACGAGGCTTTACCGCGAGAGCGAAGAGGTAAAACAGCAAAAGAAATACCTGAAAAGCCATACTTGAGCTCATGAGTTCACAGGCTCCAAGACAGTTTATCACGCAGCCGACGATCGATTTGAGTGGGCTTTTTCCCAAGTTGGTTTTTTTATGCCTGCGAAAATAGATCCGAGGTGGAGAAAAACAGAGTGGCACACGAACTTAACAAGAGTTCCTATCACAAAAACCACACAATACTTGCAATATATTGGGGACTCTATTGAGAACTGCAAGGCTGAAAAGATTCAAAGCCAGCAAAGATGAGTTGGGACTTGACTGACACTTGAGCTCATGATTTGTATATATTAATTATCTAACTTATGACTCCATGAATCTCAAATTTCAAATTTTAAATTCCAATTTTACAAATTTTTTTTCTGTATTTACAAAGAGCCAAGTTGTAGGCATTTAGCAGAACGAGAGATATTTGAAACTTACTGAGATAATAATACTAATAGATCATACTTACAGGTTGTAAAAAAATTATCTCACATGGTTGGTTGTGCTAGTCACCTTGTCTACAATCTTTTCTTGCAAAAATTTGTTTTTGGATCGAGTTTGTTCTAGTCTAAAAGATCAAAGTGCAAATTTTTGCCCGCTATAATACTCATTTTCTTATTTTGATCGGTTTGCTTGTATTCTCACAGACTTCTTTGCTCATGTATATATATTACTATATATAGGTATATATCAGAATTTTAGGAGAACTCTAACTATAAATATTTGACTTCAAGTCTCTGTAACGTGAATCTCATAGTTAGAAATTGCCTCCTCAATAGGGTGAAAAATTTAATGCCAATGTATTATTACTTATAAGTTTCATTAAAATTTTCAGCGCCGGTCCAAGCTTTATATTGATTCAGGTACAAAAAAAAAAAAATTAGAAAAAAAATAGTCAGTAACTTGGGATTGACTAAAGTAAACATAGTACGTATAAGAATTGGGGAAAAAGCCTTTTGTCAAACAAAACAGATATTGCAATTTATTGAAATTTCTAAGGCTTTGCATATAAATAAAAATCATATTTAATAAACTTCTTGTAATGTTCCATAAAGTTAGAATTCATTGTCTAAGAATTACTTAGTATTCAAAGTAATATAAGTTACGAGTAAAATTGTGATAAACCAGACTCTGTCTTAAGCGTGAAACTCGTCCAATTATCGTCTTGACCAGTGTTATGACCTTCTTCTGAATCCGGAAGATGGCTAAAAATACTAGCATAGTCATTATCCGCTACTGCCGCATTCTGTACACGCTCGTTAGCACTCACAGCGTAAGCTTCCCATGCAGCAGCAGTACTATCATTGCTTGGGTTTTCGTGGCTAGTCACAGCCGTCCCATTGCTCACAAATGTACCAGGTGCCGTTGTAAACGCGAGAGTGTTTAGTGAGTTAACGTATGTCTCATCGTCAATAAATGTATTTCTATGCAGTTGTTGTTGTTGTTCTTTTTGATGGTGTTGCTTTTCTTGTTGTTCTTTTTGTTGGTGTTTTTGCTTTGTCTGTTGTTGTAGTTGTTCTTGTTGTTGTTGTTGTTTGTGTGGTGTTGGTGGCGAACCTGGTAACTGTGATTCCATGCTCGGCTTCCAAACATCCTCCATAACATGCAGATCGCTAGTTAAATCTCGATATGGTAGCGTACCCATAGATTCCATTAGAGTAGTGCTTTGCCCACGCTTTGAAAGATGAGTAAGCGCTGCCAGTGTCCGCTTAGATGTTTCGTATGCCGCAGCCATTTCAGTCAGTGAATCGAAACAAATCTTCAATCCACGAGATGCGCTAATCTTGGTCAGCCCTGTTTCATTCCAAATATTCAGGAGATGCACTGTTGCTGCCGTAAAAATAATGTGCACCGGGATCACATTGATGCGCCGCATTGAGTACCAATACTTTTGATACTTTTCCAGCAAATTTGAAATCGCTGTTGCTGCAACTTGACAAATCTCTTTGACATGGTTTAAAGAAGGATCCGTCGCTACTATTTTCAAAAACGGCCGGTGAAGTAAAATTAAAGTGGCATGATATTGTAAGTGCAGTACTATGATATGTGATACCACCGGTCTTTGGGAGTTTGGCGAGCATAGAAGAGGCGATGGCAAGTTTGTGAACCAGCTCGTGAGTTTAACATGCATTTTTGATGTGAAAGAAAACAGCGCAGGGCCCAGCTCTTCTGAGCCCGAGTACATTACTTCCTGAATTTGCGCAATCATCTCAATTAGTTTGATCAAGTGAATACGCGTCGTATTTAAGTATGCTGGTGCTGTATATTCTGTCCATATTGATGGTAGTTTCTGGTCTGGTGCACTATATGGTACCCAACTGTCCTTATCACCAATCATAGAGTCTGCTTCATTTGGTCGCGGCAAAAGCACATCGCTTAGCCGCAATGCTGCTGGTCGACCCATGTATATGGACCATAGCCGGTCGAGCACAAAGCATCCCCAAAATGTAATTTTTCGCATGTGCGCTTCCTCCGCTGAAATGAGTTTTTTAGCGACCCACTCATCGCAGTTAAGCTGATAGCCCAAGTCAACTGCCATGCGAATCGCCATACCTTCGTAAATCCATCCCCGGCTGTCACGATCACACACAGCCTCATGTGATCCAAGAATTGCTGTTGCTTGAACCGTTGTAATGCGAGGCTCCTCTAATTCTAGGTCTAACAAAATTTTCGCCTTGAGATGATATTGCTCGCGGTCTGTGTAAGTATCGTCCAACAACGACGCCACCGCCAAAATTGCGTTTAAAAGAAGCGATGAATAGTATTTGGCTTGGTCAACCAGTCCTTGGTTGTACAGATCCATATCACGCAAAAATACACTGATTTCGACAATATTGAAAAACGGATGGTGCCATGTCCAGTAAAGTTGTAATAGATGGTCTCGCTTAACAGGGTCAATGTCAAAGCTTAGTCCGGCGGCCTCTACAGCCGCACGACCACGGTAGTCAAGATTACTGTATGGTCGTTTAGTCCACACGGTGGAAGACAGCAAATGTAGGTTAGAAGTAGGCCCAAAATATCGAAGGCCACTAGGCGTAACACTAAGCTGGCCCATGCGATCCGAAAGCCGGTCAATGTACTCATCAGTTTCAGGCTGCTCAGGAGAAGTAGAACTATTTTTGCCGGCGTTGTTTCCGCCCTGTAGCTCCGGTGCGGGGTAAGAAGGAATAGAAGGAAGGCCAGGCTCGTTATCAAAGTCAATGTTAGCCTTTTTAAGCAGTCCTTCAAGAATATTAATGCGCGTGTGTAACGCCTCGATGTATTCTTTAGGGTAGGGCTTACGCTTGTCATTGTGGAATACAAATGTGCATTCGTCGCGATAAAGTTCGCAGTTCAGGCATCGAGGTTTCCTGCCGTCACACTGAAAAATTAGCAAAAATACATAAAAAAAAAAAAAAAACCTCCTCCCCACTATGACCCATGAAGTAAAACTTACTTTAATTTTTCGGCCGCGACAACCGAGGCATGCCACAGACATACGCTTCCTTTTGACTGGGGCCGCGATAGGTGTACCTAAGCCATTAATCTGGGTTAAATCAGCTTCTATCTCTGCCTTCAACTGCTCCTTACGCTTTCGCTGAGCGGTATTGCCAGTATATCTACGTTTTGGCGGCGTCTTCTTAGGCATTTCTATGATGATCGGGTGATTGTGTACCGGGAGAGGTTGTTGTTGAGGGGTTAGCGTCACGGTCGTTTGCAGTGGCAATACTTGCTGCTGATGCTGCTGAATGAAAGAATGGTTGTGAAGGTGAATAGGTAGTATCTGCGAAATGGGCTCCTCTTTAATAACAGAAATCGAAGACGACGGGATGATGCTAAAAGAAGATTGCTGGGCAGCGTGAGACTGAATAGGCACAAGTTTTCCCATATCCATTTGAAACTGCGCAATGTGAATCGGGCTAACATGAGAGTTTATTATAGTATGATCTAGCGAAAGGCTGTTCTCAGAAGCATGCAAGTTAATATTTGACTCCTCATTATCGTGGTTAGTCATTTGGAAATAGTGTTGAAAGAATGATAAAAATGGTAATTGTAGGAAGTGGTAGAGAAAAAAATGGAGGAAGATTAAAAAAAATAAAACCACAAATCGATCAAAAACACACAGCCGTGTGCTTTTTTTGACATGAAAAGAGTCAACAAAAAAAACTAAAAATGAATAAATTAATAAATAAAATAATGAAATTAAATAAAAAATTAAATAAATAAATAAATAAATAAATAACAGATCAGAATACTGTTTTATTTCAAATTCATAACAAAATCCAGGCAATTCTTATGATGACCAACTAATAGATTCCATTCTAGTATTCTGCTAGTATATGCCATATTATACTAGTCTCTCATCATTACCATGTGTGCTGTGAATTCAAACGATCTTGGTAGGAAACTTCCAAATTTTATTCTGCCACCACCAAACGACAACTTGATCATTATTCTGCTAAACTCAAGCAATCGAATGATGTTAAAAATATTAATGATGACAAATATCAAAAAAAAAAAAAACAGTACTGCAATACAGAAGATGTAAACAAATTTGCATTGTGAAGTTGTAGAATTTCAATAGTGACACACATACTGGTTCAACATTTTCAAAACCATGTTAACTTTAACGCTTAAAAGTCGTTTCCCAGCACTACTCTAATAGTACATAAATTAAATATATGTAAAATGTCTATTTAAATTATAGTTTTTATTATAGATGTTTATTTGTTGTTATAATTTTGTATGGCCGCCCTGTACTTTAATAAAACCTTCCTTCTCACTAGAAATTTTTCAAAATATGGTTCAACAGTCATCATTTATCTTTTGCCATAAAATGATCAATTTATTTTTATTTAATTGCCTAAGTAAGTTTTTAAAGCGAATCGACACTGTATATTCTATATATAAGCCTATGCACTCTTAATTGGATTTATATCGAAAGTTGATGTAGGCCAAACAATCACCTCAAGAATTTGAGGTCTTAGCCGTTTTTTGACATTTCGGTCTCGTAAATTGAAGTGTTATTGAGCTAATAACCCGTGATGATTCTTGTCATAACAGTTTTAAGATGTTTTTCGAGCGCTTTGAAATGAAATTTTGCATTAAATTTCGGCTTCTTCATTAGCCTATTTTTGCCATTTGGTTTGAAAGGGGAGGTCATGAAAGTGAAAACTTGTCCAAAACATTAGCACTCATTCCATTTTTTACCATTAGAAAAGTCCAACAACTTGTAAACTTTGAATTTTTATGTCAGTGATAAAATATTTTTGCTTTTTTTTTGGTTGCTCGCAAAACCACGATATGATTGATTTTATCAGAATGTTTTCAAATTTTATTCACCACTCCACTATGATTCTATTTTTGTTCAAATGTAATAATGTCTTATATCAAACTAAAATGGACAATCAAATAAATTTTTGCCTAACACTATGTGACAGCTAAAAATCGGTTTTCCCAGTGACCTGATTGATATCCAATTGAAAATATACGTATATACAGTATTTAATCAAAAAAAAAAAAAAAAAAAAAAGATCTGCTGGGTTACAGATCTGTCATCGTTAGGCCTCAGAATACCACACTGAATTTGACTACTGTGATAAAATAGAGTTCTTGTACATCCACAAACCTAAACCTGGGCGTCTGATAAAAAAAGCTCTTAGAAAAGTAAATATCGGCAATAGCTGAGTGGCTCCTAGAAAACTCATTTTGCCTATCTCTGGCTTAAGCAAACTGCAAGCTCAGAAATGCCTAAAGGTTCTGGGACTGACAATAGCGAGCTCAAATTTTATGAGCATGCAAAGAATGTCACTTCCAAAGCCACGACAGTCATGAGTATTACAGGAACACGTGGAGATGTGTACAAAGTCTTTCTTAGTCAGTAATTGAAACAGCTTTATTTTTCATGTGTACGACCAATACTTAAATATGCCAGTCCCGTTTAGTATTATAAACTTTGTAGCTGGTTTGATGTCAGAGCCATTCAAGCTGTCAGCCCAAGGAACCCCGTTAGAAAACTTACTACTCGTAACAAGCTACCCAAAGGCGACTTTGATGAATCATTCATTATGGTCAAACAAATGGAAGATATTGATGGTGGCAAGTACTAAAGTAAGAAATCATCTTGAAAACATCTGAAGTATGATATATACGAAAAGACTCGTACAGCATTGCAAAAGCTTAAAATCATTATACCCTGTACATCACTTTCTGAATGGCAAAAGAAGACAACGACAAGTTAGATGAACTTTGATAATACTACTCTTACAGTCAACAAGAGTTGTATGACAGTAAATACCCAAATCCACTGAAACCATTTATGAAAACGGTGCCTTGCTAAACCATTGATAAGCTGCTTCAGTTGCAAACAAATCATGGTGCTCTTGGAAAGTATTTTCAAATAACGTTTATTACTGAGAGATATCATTATTGCAAATGTGTGACAGTAGGAAACAGTTGAACGCCTTTTTAAGAAGTGTCCTCTGCATCTTGTGAAGCGTACATTATTAAATAAAGTTTTCCCGGAACATGATCTAATAGTTTCACTTGATACCAAGAAGGGTCTTGGAGTAGTACTCAAGCCCTTAAACTCAATACTTGAAGCTTTTTTCTGATTATTTGCTTGATTAGAGCAGCTTGCTAAGGTTTCACTGCGTGTCAATCTTGGTTATCAATTCACCAAGTGTTATGTATTCCAGGTTTTCCTTAGCAGATATGTTATTTCATGAAGAATTCGGCGCCATCAAATGCCTGAATCACCTAAAATGCGCTGAGAACGCTTATTTCAAAGTCTCATAAAGGCAAATGTTTTTGAATTCAGTCTTCTTTGTATATCTTTGTTGTTATTATTTTAATTACGTAACTATGTGATGTAAGGACGATAAACAAATTTTCTATCTATCTATCAAGTATCATAATAATTATAATAATAATAATAATAATAATAATAATAATAATAATAATAATAATTAATAATAATAATAATAATAAATTGCTTGTTTGCGAATATGAGGCTTTTAAAACAACCTATTAGGATATGAGCACATAGATTAAGCACACATTAGATAAGGTTCAAACACGTCATCACATAATATTCAGTATGAGTTACATGATAATAAAAGGTGTGTGTATTCTATCAACATTCAATATAACTTCCCCATGAAAAAAAATGACGATAAAAAAATGAATGTAGTCGTACTGATCATACTGTGGTAGCAAAGATGATTGTGTTGTTAAAATACGAAATCCGTAATTTAATACAAATGTGCTTTATTGTATGATGAGTTTAATGTTCAATTTTATAAATAGATCAATAGTTTTACACTTTAAATTGGACTGTTATACACGCATATTAAGACTGGTCTGGTCATATCTACAGTTACTGTAGAATTTATGACAACGATTGAAGTTAAAGATTATAAAAAAAAAAACGAGTTGATGAAAACATTAAATCTACAAGCCATATTTTTGACATTTAACCATATTGAAATGAATTGTAACTTGCAAGTTTTGTGAATTCCGATATTCCAAATCTATATAGATAGATAAAAAATCTGTTTATTGTCTTTTTTTTTTTTTGTTAGATAGAAAATCTTTTCATTGTTCTTACATCACATTACATGAATAAAATAATAATAACAAAGATATACAAAGAAGACATGGAATTCAAAAAACATTTATCTCTATGAGACTTTAAAATTAGCGTTCTCAGCGCGCTTTGTCTTTTTTTTTTTTTTCTTTGTTTTTTAATAGCATCAAAATTATTCATGGTGTATTTCATTTATTTTTTTATCACTTTGTTTTACAAGTGATTTCTTATGGTTGCCATACAAAGAATCCCAACACTAAACTTGCTATCGTAAATAATCGGCTAACTTTTTGTCTTTTTTTTTTGATAGATAGATAGAAAATCTGATTCACGTTCTTAAATTGCATAGTTTGTGACGAGGACTAACCTATGGAGAATATAAAGAAAGAATAATATACTGATTGGTTATAAAGAATGAGAAGAGTACCAGGAATAACGATCAAACAATCAAGTATCATAGGTTAGCAATAGAAAGTAAGCAACTCAGATTTAGTACTGATAGAAGGCAAAGATGCTGGAAATAGAAAGGAAGTGGATGATGGTATAATCCATATTAATCAGTGTATATAGCGCCAAGTAAGCGAGAATAATAAAAGATATTACTACTACTACTACTACTACTACTACTACTACTACTACTACTACTACTACTACTACTACTACTACTACTACTACTATTACTACTACTACTACTACTACTACTACTACTACTACTACTACTACTACTACTACTACTACTACTACTACTACTACTACTACTACTATTACTACTACTACTACTACTACTACTACTACTACTACTACTAC
>QVTG01000181.1:0-44222 GCA_013305925.1 Geotrichum reessii | reverse complement strand
TATTATTATTATTATTATTATTATTATTATTATTATTATTATTATTATTATTATTATTATTATTATTATTATTACATTATTACTATTATTATTACTATTGTTATCACTATTATTATTAAGTATTATCATCATTAATTTTATCAATACCATTCATGTTGGTTAATACATAGTGTCACCTACCTTACAATAGTTTTCCTGATGATTCATTCGATGTCAACAATACAACGTGGTGGAGATTGATTTGTTTTTAAAAAAAAAGTTGATTCCTGAAAAATAGACACCAGCAATTCAATATTTTTGATTCTTCAATGATAAAAATAACAATCATGATACTAATCTTTGATCATTATAAGTCATCAATGTCAATTTTTTTTATGCATACTATTCAAATGTAAGTATGACTCGGTAGTTTTATGGGTATTCTGTGGATTGTATTATTTTCTAGTATATTCTATTCTCTACCTTGAGTGCCTTTTCTTTTTAATGAAAAATAAAATAAAAAATAAAATAATCATTTATGCAAGACCCTTCCTTAACAAAAATTTTACATCAAATAATGTATATATTTTAAGTGTTTTTCAAAAATCATCCCTTCTAGGTGATTGGTTTTATTTTTTTTTTTTTTTGATCAGCCCTTCTTTGAAATTTCCAATATTTCAGAAGACACATTATCAAGCCTTTTTTTTTATTTTTGGTTCATATGACTTAGCCAACAAGTCCCACGCCATAAGTTGATCACAAAAGTCTTCAAGAATTCCCGCATACAATCAAGTTTCGTTAGTTTTTCAGTTTAAGTCGAACATAGATTATTGTCATCAAGTGAGGCAAAGTGGGATTTGTTGTTATTACTCATTCGTCTTTTTTTGGGTAAACATATTGTAAACGTGCCGGTGGTGCTTTGCAGACTCAATGAAGTTCTTTGAATGACTCTAGGTTGGTTTTTTTTCAAAATCAAACTTTAAAAAAAAAAATGTTATTATCTATACGTATATGGATCTAATTTTTAAGGCTTATGACATAAGATAAAGGTAATGAAATATAACACTTTCACTTTAAACTTTATACTGGAATAGGAAAGTCCTTGCGGAGACGTTTAACCAGGAAAAACAAGGTCGAGTTTGCTTCACCGTTATGTCTTATCGATCCACTAGAATCCGGGACATAATTAAGAGCTAAGAATTGAAGGTATGTGAGCATATATTAGCCAATTTGATTTTCAAAGAAATTGTCTTAAATTAGTAGTTTCGCATCAGAATACTTTTTATGATTGAACTACCTACAGTTTTACCAACCAAACATGGTTACTTTGAATTAAAATGAGAAATATTAGCATGTTCAAAAAAAGAGCAGATTTACAACTACAGAAATCAAGTTTGTTGAACTTCAATGCTACGCTGTAAAACTATAACATGATTTTTCTTGTTTTTTTCGTGTTTTACTATTATTATACTATTGAAGACTAATAAAATTCAAAAAAAAAAAAAAATAATAAGGGGTTTATTGAAAATGCCAGACTATGTTGTGTAAAACTTTTGCTCTCAATATTAGCCTTTTTGGTGATACAAAGAGAGAAAACAACAATAATAAAAATATATTCTTCAAACAGCTATGTTATTCCGCAGCCAAAATAAGACTCAAATTTAGAGCCTCTTTAAAAATTGCTCGTAATTAAAACATTAGGGGTTGCAATACTTGTATCTTTTTTTTTTGAAAAAAAAAAAAAAAAATAAGCCTAGCCTTTGAAACTACGTTTCAACCGTTCTATATCTGAATTTATTGAAAAAGATTAATCTTCTGAGCAATGAGATATCAAAATACATGGTCATTTTATTAAAATAATAGAAGAAAGCGAAAAATATCACACTTATTTTTTTTTTTTTTAATTTCACTGTGAGGAGTTGTCAAAAAATGATGATATTAAACCATAAAAGAAAAACAGGCAACCTTATGATTTTTTCAAAGTCACTAACAAAGCTCAAGTATTTAGGTATTACAAATAGTAAACAAAAAAAAAGTTTTAAGATCAGGTCACTTTACGTTTCTTGCTTTGAATAACATGCTCAACGGCCAGCCTATAAACAGCTTTAATGGCTTTCAATTCTTAATTCCCAAAAAGGATATTAGAACCTGCTCTCAATACTCGAAAAATTCTTGGGTATGAAAAAACAGGGCTCTCCTCGTTTTTCTCTTTTCTCCTTTTGGTTGTTTTATCCCTAAAAAAATTTATATATACATAACTTTTTTTTTCTAATTCAAATAATATTTATTTTATAATGTCTACTTTCTCAAGTCTACCGCCGAGCTATAACTCGAGCCTGCCATCATACTCGGTTAATTTTGAAGTACAGCGTGCCGATCCAGATATTCTCTACCTTCCACTACAAATTACCATTTTTGATAGGCAACCTGTATATGATCTTGGCGACATAATCCAGGGTATGGTGACAATAGTACCTACACACCCAGTGAATCTCAACACAATGCTTGTTCTGCTTGAATGTGTTGAAACAACCCAACTTCTGCGTTGGGTTTCTGATAATGACAAACGTCGTTCTTCTACCATTAGTTTCCACCGCATTCCACTTCCTGATAACCGGGAACTACTACCGGACTTTGTATATACATTTCCGTTTTCAATACAGGTGCCCGAAATCAAAACTATGAACCTTTGCAAAAGGAATTTTTCAGATCACATGCGGCTGCCACCATCAATAAGTAGTTTTGACGGCTCTCCGGCTAAAGGACCCATAAGTATACAGTACCATCTGCATGCCGCAATGAGTACTGATACTGGAAATCATGAACACGCCTACGCTCCTATTTTCATGTTACCATCATATACACTGTCGCTCAACGCTGAGCGTCGTGTTAATGCCACCAACATACACACTGCAGTCCAGAAACATCGAATGCGTCTGGCTTTGCGCCGTAGTGCTACAAATAATTTCTATACCCAAATTCGTCTCGACAAACTTCCACCGTTACCAGTATCAGCCTCAACCATTGTACCCATTTTATTGACATCATTTGGTGGTAATAACATTCCACCAACTATAACCACAATCACGTCCAAGCTTGTGTCTTATACGGTCTATTCTGGACAAGGACCATTTGAAACGTCCCCTCCAATGACCTATGCACCAGGAAATCTTGACTATTCAACTATGTTGGGTTTAGCCAAGTTTACCCCGGCAAATCCTACTTGGAAACGCGAGGAAGATGTCAACACAGGTCAGCTTAGCAACATGACTGTGCTTAACCTGCCTGTGACTATACCAGAGCTCATTCCACCCACTTTTGAGTCTTGTTATATCTCGCGCGTTTATTCACTAATAGTAGCTGTGAAAATTGAAGGAGAACGCTATCCGCTTGAGATTGAGGTGCCTGTGAACCTTGTATCACCCAATCCTCCACGGAACATGATCATTTCAACCGCACCCGAGAAAGATCGAGAATCTAGAGATGACTTTTTAAACACTGATCAAAGTCAAGAGTATGGTCTCCCGTCGTACTCAAGGTAATGAAACCATACCGTAATTAATTTTTTATGATAACCGTTATTATTATTTATTTTATGTATTTTTTTTCATGTATTTATTTTTAAATTCTCTTTCAATTCAATTGTTTGTTTGTTAAAAAAAGTATGTTGCTAAATAGAAATCATTACCACGAAATTGCTAACCGGTATTAATTGAACATATTTTTAGGTAGTGTTTTTTTACATTGTGCAAAGATCACGTCTTCTTAAACAACTTTTCTCTAAATATTGATCCTAAGTATCCTATTTCAATTCTAAAAAATGTCAATTTTTTTTATCTTTTGTACCACATTTGCTTATAGTACTTTGTATTAGAGTACAACGAAGTGAAAAAAAAAATTGTTTTAGAGATTTTAATGTGTGTCAAACTCCAATGTATGAATATACCTGATTTTATGTAGGTTTTTTTTTTTTTGGCACTTTTATACATTTATATATTTGTATGTATATGAGTATGAGCAAGTTGAAACCATCAGGAGCTACATTCTTGAAGCATTTTAAAAATAATATATTGAAACGATGGTATTTATTTGATTGGAGTAAGTTGTAAGGAGATACCGTATATGTGTATACAATACAACTCACGTATACAAATTTTCAAGAGTAGAAAAAAAAAAAGGCACTATGGAAGCTGAAATCGCTTTGACACTAACCTGAGGTTGAAAACTGTTGCAAGTGAATAAATTCTATTCAAAATATAACCAAAATCAAAAACTCCAAAATAAAAAAATGCATGTAAAATAAGCACTATCAAAATTAAAAAAAAACATTAAGAAAAACTTTTTTTTTCCAAGCAAACTAAAGCATAACATCGTTAGATTCATTAAGAGTAGATACAACGTGATCGGCTGGTGCATCACGTTTCACCTCTGACTCAGGGTGCATTCCTGCGCTGCTATAATTCCACTCTGATGGCGCGGCAAGTGGTATGAGCCCCGCTGTCTCACTGTAAGGAGCTATAGAGTAGTTCAAAGTACTACGAACAATGTTGACAGGAACTTCAATGGAAGCGCGATGATTTCTAAAGAAGACAGTTACGACAATAGAGTAGCTTCGCGACATGAGACAAGACTCAAAGCTGGGTACAATCTGCCGCGATTTCACAGGCAGAATAATAGGAATTTCAAGACTGGCAGTATAAGCTGAATTACTGCTCCCACAGCTGCTACAGGGCTGCCAGTTGACTTGTGGCGACAAAAGTGGCGGCATGGCAAACTTTTGGCTAAGAAGTTTGGTAGGGTCTTGCTGCGAGGTATCTGAATCTTTTTGCGTGTGATTAGTGTGGGCAAGGAGGCTCACATTAACTCGCTGGATCTGAAATGCTGAGGAAATTTGCTTTTTGCGCACGGCGCCTAGCGCAATGTGTAGAGGCATAACTTGTGGTTGATCATGGTTACTTAAAATAGATAGCGCTTCAATGCGGCCGAGCGAAAGGCTTATACTGCTTTTTTCTGACTTTTTTAATAGACTTGTCTTGACAGTCTTTAAGGCCGTATGCAAATGCTTGGAAACTAGTTCAATATCCTTGGTTGTGAGCGAATATGAAGGTGAAATCAGTATAGGTTTAAATGCCTGATACTTGTTGTTAATGGGCAAGTTGTTGGATGGTTTAATTTTTACGCAAACGCCGAGACGATAGCTGATGTTACTAGTCTTTTGTTGAAGGTTAACTTCAGATAGTTCCATTCCAGAGCGTGAGTCGATACTAGGTGGAATTCTTAAATGTTTTATATCGTTAGATTTGCAATGGTCTGCCGGTAGAAGCTCCGGCACTTGTAACATAAATGGAAATGTGTAAACATTTCCTGGAATGGCCTCCAAATTGTCGGGGATGGCAGGTAGAATATACGAGGCAAGCTTTATATGTTTTGTAGCATATTTACTGTACATCCAAGTATTGTGGCGCGTATGCTCTTTGCCTTCTATAATGGCAAAGACACTTGAAATAGTGACGGACTTGGGCGGACTAAACTTGATAGTTCCGCAGATAATGTCATTAATGTCATAAACATCGCGTGGGTTCGAAATGTCAACTTTGATTTCAAAGTGGCCCAATTCCAATCCGGTAGGATACACCTCGATACCAGCAGAGTAAGACGGGAGCTCTTCAGGCTCAAGTGTTATGTATTGTGGAGGTAATACAGTTTCTGTTGTCATAAATGGTATTATTGTTTTTTTTTTTTGTATATTATAAATATAGTAATTTAAATGCAAAAGAAAGCTTTATGGAACAACAGAGAAACTACATAAATATCCATCAAAGGAAAAGTAAGTATATATATACAAAAAATTTTTTTTATTGTTTATAAAGATCTTGTTACTGATAGAAAAATTGAACAATTTAATTCTATTAGTAGAAAAATAGGCGTTGTAGTTTTATTTCCGAATGAATTTTTTTTTCTTTTTTTTTTTGTTTGTTAAAATTTTTTTTTGTAAAAGTTGAAAACTTTAAATCTCTAACGGTTGTTGTCGTCGAAGGCATCAGCATAAGGTAGGTGAACACGAAAGATACTTTCGATACCTACATGTTCTTCACAGTCATCACAAAGCACAAATACTGACTAATTTAAACTACAAAATAAGGAATTTAGTATCACTTTCTCTGAATTCCGAGCATTGTACTTTACAGAAGAGTTGGTTTGAAAAAAAAAGTTTCTCAGTAAGCTGGAGTTGGTTATTGACGAGCATTCTACTAAATGCTTCACGACTAATAATACATCTACAGCAATTCCGTTTTGCTCCTGTAACTAAAATTTCAACTAATTGTCAAAAAAAAAAAAGTATCTAGATACATCAAAATTAGTACTAAGATACCATATACAAGTTTTCCTTTTATAACCGTACTTTTCAAACTGAGATTTTTTTTTTGATAGATGGCAACCAGATAATTAGTTAGATTTCTTTGATACCCTCAGTCAATTTAGTAAACGTCTGGGTTTTATCAATTTAAACGGCTGGTCACAAAGCGGAGATTTTACTACTGAAATAGCTACAGTTATTTATCATATCGATAGTAGCACAGTGTAATATGTATGCTTGTTGTCAGGCTGTCACTGATAGGCTTTGACTTTGTGAAACAAGAAGGTAATAATGCATTTTGAAATTGCGAATATTAATCAGCGACAAAACATTATAAACTACAGGTGATGACTCTGTTTAACAAATACAAAATCAACTTAAATTTCAGTAAATTAGTCCTTGTTTGCATAATATTTGTTAAACGTGCTTTACCATGCTTATGATACAAAAACTGATACTCCCAATGGTTAATAACCTTAGCAAGTTTAAAAAAAAAAATCGTGACTTTAAGAAATAGTAGAATTCAACTAGCCCCACATTGCACGTATTTGGCTTAGAATTTTTCAATTCGAAATGTTTTCTGAAATGATTGTTTTTGAAGTTTGCTGAGCTTAATAATCAACGAAAATATCAATCTTTGTATGTTTTTTTTTTTTAATCTTTGAGCTCGTTTTTGAATTTTATAGACTAAAACATTGACTCACTGTTTTTTTATTATCATTATCAATAAAAAAAAATCCGTTTATGATGCTTACATTGAATAGTTAGATCAACAAAGATACACACAAAAAAACTCAAGATTAAAATCAAAAACATTTGTCTTTATGAGACTTTGAAAGAGAGGTTATCTGCGCGTTTAATGTCCGTGGCACATAATTCAAACTTATTAATTACTTACTGCAAATATTTTTCTAATAATTCAAGTGATGTTTTGTTTTTAGGTTTCTACAGTTTTACAAAGTGCCCACTTATTATATTTTCTCACTGAGCTTCATGTGTTCAAGATTTTTTTAATACAAAACTTTTATTATAGCAGATTCATGACTCTGACCTTCAAAAATAACTTGTGACATCCTTCAAAGCTCTGGTTCTGTCTGTCCCAAAGTAAATTTTTTGAATTTAGATTCTTTTTGAAAAATAATGTTTTCTTGATTCACGTTTATATTTGTTATCAACTCGTTTTTAATTTATTGGCTGGCAAGCCTTAATTCATTATTATAACTTCACTTTTTTTTAATATTTCCTCAATTAATATCTTAAAAAGAAAATTCATTAAGCAAAAAAAAAAGTCTAGGAGTCATAGAGTTTATTTTAGATATTCTATCACAAATATATACAGAAAAGATACATAAAAAAAGAGTCTGGTGATAATTGCGACGCCTTTGTATTTATGAAAAACGAATTTTTTCTTATAAAAAAAACATTGACAATTGTTTTTGAGTTCAACAAGTTATCTATAAATTAACCAAAAAGTGTGCATGAAAGCCATTTGAAAGTTGGTTGATATATATATATTTTCATTTTATTTTTAATTACACAGGTTTTAGTTATTTATCTACAGGTTTTGTCGTTGTAATTAAAACTATCGTTAATGAATTAGAAGGAGTTAAACATAAAGAATTTACGTAAATACTTGGTGTTCACACTTGAAAATGAATCAAAACATAGTTCCTAATTATTGATTATTATCAACCGGCGATGACTCAACATTAGACTTGATCAATTACTCCCAGTTTTTGAACTGATTCAAAGTTACATCGCTGTCAGTTTCACAAAAAAAAATATTTTGTTTACAATTTGTTAGATTGTAGAAAACTAGCTTATACACTGCTAAGTTATTTTTTTTTTCTCTATCGTTGTTTATTATTTATTACAGTAATACCCCAGTATAAGTTTTGTAATTAGATCAACTTAATTTGATATACTTATATCGAAAGATACTTACAATGAAACATGGTTTAGTATGTATTACATAATCATAAAACACACAAATAATTGAAGAAAAATGAGATAATTTTCAATTATGCAAAATATTACGCAAGTTATTAAAGTAAAAATTTGTGTGCGTTTTTGGCTTTTTTCCAGATCTTCAACTTGAAAAATGCTTAAACCTTAAAGCTTTATTCACGGTATAAGTATCTTAGTATGATGGAGAAAAAAAAAGACTGTGCAACTTGTGAAATGCGAGGGTTTTGCATTTTTATATGGGCTTTTTAACCCACCATTTTTAATACTTGCACTGAATAAATACCTCTAAAAAAGCTTTTTTAATAAAATTATTACTTTATCATTATCAAATTCATGAAGCCATTGTTGAGTCAATTCCAATGTGTTTTGTGTTGATGAAATTCCTTGGGACGCCTCTATTATGAGACTTATCACTTATGACTTGAAATTTCTACAAACGTTGCTACTATGAGATTTAACGCTTATTACTTAAAACATCTAACAACACTGTTGTGAATTTTTATAGAATGAATAGACAGAATTGAAGTTGCAATCAAAACTTATTTATCTTTCAATTTTTTTGTATACAAATTTCATTTTCTTTACTATTTTTAAAAATATTTTTGCCACAGATTTAGAAAGCTAATTATCTAACAATGTGTTTGGCTAACGTCAAGTTAAAGACTCGTAATTCACACCGAACGAGCAAAATGAGACGACTGGTTCATTGCTGCAGGCGGACTACCAAATATATGCCTAATATCATGAAAAAAAGAGCTAAACACTATCTACCTCAAGCCTATTTTAATAGAAAACAAGTGCCGTTCCAAAGTCTTTACAATGTCTCAAGCACCATTGATAGTACGTGATATTAAAAAAAAAATAATAATAAAAAAACGAAAAAAGAGAGATAGACCCAATTTTTGAATCAAAAAAATGCTTACAATACAGCGTGTTTAGGTGTTGATAGTTTTCTTGCTGAAAAAACAATCAATGTTTTGAAAAGTTCTAATGATGATTCTGAAATTTCTGTCAACTTGAATGAGATTCACCAAAGTATGAAGCTTTCAAAAAATCAATACGTTGATGTAAATAAATTTACTACATCACAACAGCCAAAACTCACAACAAAAACTTTTAAAGCAGATGTAATTGACAAGTCAAATAATTCTGGTCACCTCGGAAAAGAATTCAAAAAACTCATGTCTTCCTTTACTCTCGACATCGCGGCATTGAAAAGAGAGCCAGTAAAATCATTTCCTATTTCTGTGAAATCTCCAAGCTCAACACCAAACTGTAATACTTCATCAGTGGCAAATATCACAACTCACTGTACAAAGGCAAATGCTCTTGCTGATAGCAATTCAATTACCAAAATCAAACAACCAATGTTCCCACAATCAAAAATTACAGCAATAACTTCTATACCTTCAACAAAAAATTTGCCTGCAGATATTTGTAATAACTCAACCTCAGTTTTTCAATCCTTGGTTAAAGTTGATAATACTCTCCAAACACCATACAGTATGCTTGAACCAAGTTCCGAAAGTTGTTCAAAATTAGTATTGCCATCTGTAGTAAAAATAAACCCGGCTAGCTCCGAGTCGCTTTTAACAACTAGAAAGCTCAAGTTCGAACCTTGTTCTGATTTTGATATCTCTAACGCTTCATCACTTCCAGCTGAACTTAGCGGGTTTACTGAATCTTCTGAAACTTTTATTCCAAGCGCAAGCAAAAGTCAGTACTCTACTTCTAAAAATGATTCGATTGACAATTTGTGCCGATTGAATATTAATCAAAAATCACAATCAAATTTATTAGATTTTGAGGGTTGCTCGTTTAAATCAATAAATTATGATTTATTCGATGGTAAAGACAATACATCTTTGTCTGTTGAAAAGCTTCAATCTCAACATCAACAAATGATAGCCAAAGCACTTTATTTCATGAAAATTCAAAAGCTAAATTTTGAAAAAGAACTTGACCACTTGAAAAAAAAAATATGTGAAAATCAGCAAAAGATTTATGATTATTCTACAATACTTGAGCAAGAGCATTTGAATTCTAACTTACCAACCACATTATTGTTAAGAGAATCCTTCAGTGATGTCAATAATAGTAATGACGAAAATCGTAATTTTAAGAACTCATTTTCAACTGAATCAAAAACTAAATTTGATGAAGTTGAAGAGCTTCATGCAAAACTTGACTGTCTACTCTCTGCTAGTAGGTCTCTTTCACAAGAAATTGAAGATTTACATAAAATAGTTGAGAAGAAAACAAAACAGCTAGAAAACAGCAACCGCAATCTTTGTTTAATGAAAAAATCCGAAAACGTTTTGCAGAGTTACAATGAACAAAAAACTGAGAAAAGAAATCAGCTCAATATCACTATAGAAGAGATGAAAACTACTTTGATAAAAAACAGTGATTCATACACCAGCAATATTCAAGCTATTGGTTGTTATTTTTCCAACATATTAGCAGACATGGAGTCATCCCTATTGTGTCATTCTGCTGAAGAAATTTGTTTACCGGCATTTAACAAAGAAAGGGAATTGGTGACTAGCAGAATTGATTTGGCCAATTATTTCAAAACTTGGACTGATACTGTAGATTATCTCCAAACTTTGTCTAAAATAGAAGCAATGGCCAGTGATACGAAATCGAACAACAAATTCTCTAAACTTGTAGCTCAATTCTATTGTGAGTATTATAAAAAGCATAGTGACATACTAAGCAATTTCACTGAAAGTCACAACTCTGGCTATATTGATCAACAATACGAAATCTTGAAGCATATTTCTAGTAATCCTTGCGATTACACAAAACGACTAAACAACATTTGCAATACTGCAATCACAATGCTTGATAAACACCTGGGCTCTGCAATTGATTCTGAAACGGTGCTTTCTATTTTTATTCAGCGTCAAGCAAAAGAAAAACTAGAGATTGAACGAAAAACCAGTGAATATATAGCCCGTCTTACCAATGAACTTCAAGAGCTCAAAGTAAACGAAGCACAAGAGGCAAATAAAAACTCGGAGCTAATCTACAAATCAAGTTCAAGATACCAAAAAGATATGAAAAAGTAGAGAAATTTGGCAAACAACTTTGTTTGTACTGAATAACTTTGCAGTATTAAAAAAAAAAAGAAAAAAAAAAAAAGTGTAATCACGATGTATTTAACAATAGAAATAAATTCAAGTTTTTTTTTTTAATGTTTAACTAATCATTTAATTAATAAAAAGTTTTATAGCAACAATAGCTGGGGGCTTAAGAAAAAAGTGAGTTCAAAGAAACCTGAAGCTGCTAGAACTACCAATAGACAAAAAAAAAAAAAAAAAAAATCAAGTTTTTAAACATATCCAAAAAACGTTGTTATCATAATCAAAAAAAAAAAAAAAAAAAGCCGTGGGTATCATAATAAAACTTGATAGTATGTACAGAGATATTTCTAGGCAAAAAAAAAAAAAAATAGTATATTATACATTTTTTAAATACAACCAAATACTTGAATATGCCAGCCCTGTTTAGTATTAAGACTTGAACAGGTCAATAGTTAGATATCAAAAAAAAAAAAAAAATAAAAGAACTGGTTAAAATGATATTACTGTTTTTCATAGAATTTCAGGTGCATTCAAGTCTGCGGCTGTTAAGGCAACGCAGTGTAATGCTAATATTTTATACGTGTTAAATGTAAAAGACAAACAAAAAAAAAAGAAAAGATTTCTGCGTCTGGTTTTGCTATTAGAAGCTATTTTATTTATGAATTCAAGAAATTTTGTTAAAAACCTCGCTTTTTTTGACAGGGCAATAAAATCTTGGCAGGATGTGCTGTTAAGCTGATTATCAACCTGGTCATTAAAGCATGTTTTTTTTTTTTTTTTTGTAAATCATTACTTTTAGCTTTATTATTGATGAAAACAATTTTTTTTTTCACTAAACATATAATATTTTTTTTATGAAAAAAAAAATGCTTTTGAAAACTAGTTAAGTTTATCAAATTTACATGATAAAGTAACTGGAGTGTTATAGAGTATTTTTGTTACCACTATTAGCTTTCAAAATACTTCAGCAGAAATGGGAGATGTATTGCTTCTTCTTTGCCTATTTTTTAATTCCCATGCCGCTACATATCTTTCAGTCGGCAAGCGGTATTCTCTACGGCGCCGAATTAAAGTACTATTTGTGTTGATTACCCTGCTGTTGATGTCTCTATAAGAGACATTGCGTCTAGACCTATCTTCAGCAGCAGCAATGATAGACAAAAAAGAATCGTGTGAACGTGGGGTTTGCGAGGTAACAACAGTGACGAGAGAACACAGGGAGCAAGAACCCTTATTCTTTAAATTTATTTTAACTTCGAGCTCATAACGACAACTAGTAAAGCATGAGTCAAACGTAGGCACAAGTGCATATCTGGCTTTTTCTGAGGGCGCTGGAAGCTGTAACGGTAGTTGAATGATTGCTTTGTACTTGCAATTGAATTCCATCCCAGGTCCAAGCATTTCCAACTTCCAAATAGTTGGAACAGGCTTGATTGTTTTTAACCAGACTTTCTTACTTGTAACTTTAAGATCTTTGCAAAGTTCGCAGGGAAATTTGGTCAATTCTCCAGTTTTGCTGCGCACTGTCTTGCAATACAATTGAAAAACAATACTTTTAATTTCAGGTGGAGATTTACAATGCTCACCGCCTGGTACAAAAGAGATTTCAACATTAATAACATCACCTGCGCTAGTTTTTGGTAATAGTGTCATATTAGATGGCATGTTGACGCTAATGGTAAAAGTGCCTGCTGGTTTGTGATATGCTAGAAAACGATGCACAGGAAGCTCAATTGTACTTTTGCAGTGGGTTGTATTAATGTAAGTTCGAAATACAGTATAAGATGGAAGAATTGATACGCATGTGCTTGCACTTAGAATATGTGCTTTTGATGGTTCACCAGAACTAAGGAGCAAACTTTCGACATAGTACCTTCCAGCTTGTTTGGAGTTAGATTGTCCTATAAGACTAGGCGGCAGTCGCGCATGCTGAACAACTCCTTGAGAACAACACGTTGATGGCAATAGGTATGGCACTTTTAATGTAAACGGGACCTGGTACTGTTTACCTTGCAACATCTCACCGTTTGTGGGCAGGGTTCCAATGGTAATTTCAGTAGAGGCAACAATCACATATGTACTATTGCTAGTTTTGCTAATCTTGTCTTTGAATGTGGTGTTCAACCCAAAACCGCAAAGCTTAAGCAAAATCTTTAGCGTTTTGACTTTAAAGCTTTTATGAGGCGTAATAGTTAGACTGCCATGAATGTAGTCTCCTATGTCGTAATGTACCGGCGGCGCATGTATATGTATTTTTATTCGATGACCAGGCATGCGTAAACGGCTCAGTGTTTTACCTTTGACATGATACGGGGGAATAGGTTCGCTTTCTTCTAAGGATGAAATCGATGGTGGTGGAGGATAGTTACTCAATACTTCATGGTTGTACAATGGTGGAGGTGATAAATGAAATTGCTGACTGGACATCAATGGCTATGATCAATAAAGTTGCTTGAAAGCTAAAGAAGAATTTGTTTGATAATGAAGAGAGATATGCAAATGAATCAAGTCTATGTTTTTTGAATGACTTTGTGGTTAATAAAATTGCTGAATAACGACATTACAATTGTGATATTACTATTACTAAAAAACGAAAATATCTCTATTTTGGAATTAGATTCAAAATTCTGATGACATGGTTAACTTTATGATTATCATAAATGTGTTATATACAGATTATTCATATTGATTTTCATGATGCGCTTGTACACATGTTTTACGTACTTGTAACAGATGAAATATTTATTATTAAATTTGATAAAATCAATAAAATCAAAGCGAAAAAAAAACATATCTGAAAATAATGAATGCCAAATTATACATAGTAACGATTGAACCTGCAATAAATGCCGGATGGGTGATGTTTGGTCTATTACAAATTTTTTTTAACTTGGACTTTTGCTTTTTTTTTTTCCTTTTTTTTGAAAAAAAAAAATCACAAGCAAATATAATCAAAAGCAATTGATAAAATATTAATTAATGCTTTAAAACTGTAGTTTTAATTTTTATTCAAATTTTCATCTTATATACGTATGTACTGCATATCGGTCAGGTCAGCTTAAGAACATCTGCTAATATCATAAGTAACGTAAATTGGTTAAGATTTCATCAAAAAAATCATTTGTATATAGTCTTTATGATTGTTAATACAAGAGGCCATGTTTACTGAATTCCAAACGTAGACTTGATGAGAAATAAGCAGAGGATTTTAGAGTTATCAAAATAGGCATATGAAATCTGACTTTTGATGACAATTTACTCTTAAGACTGAGTCTTGAAATACAGCACCGTCTTAAATATTTTTCAATCCTAATTGTAGAAATTTTTGAAATAGCTATTTATCAAGGTAAACTTGTTTTACACCAGTGTATGAAATTTAAGCAACATCATCTTTTCTGGGAATTAAATCTAGCGTGCAGTCAAAGAGACATTCAACAGATGAAATAGTTTTTTATTATTATTATTTATGATTTTAACAAGACACTAAGTTTTTGAAATGACAAAAACAAAATTTACATACAAAAAAGAATAGTGATAATAACTAAACCAATTATCAACAGCTTTTTTGTCGGCTGAAAAATGTGAATACTTTTCTTTGGTGAGTACTGAAACTAGTGTGTCTAGTTCACGCTCTAAGGCTGGTTTATAATATTAATTTGTGTTACGTAATGCAACAGTAACGGCTGGCATCAAGTCAATACAGTCTTCAAGTATACTGTATTTCACATTCGATCCCCGACATTTTATGAACTTGAAGTGTAGCCAGTCACGTACACGTTAACTTTTATTGCATCAAACATTGCGTGTTAGTGTTTATTTTGAAATAAAACAATTAGCTAGTATGAATCTTGGTCTTTGACTTGGAGTCCATGCCTAATTGTACTAGTACCTTTGATTTTGAACTTTTGAGCTAAGAAATAATTACTGAAAATCTCATATTTTTTCTACATTTTTAAATGGTCAGTTATCGACTCTGGGCTTTCAACAAGTTTATTTTTGCAGTTACGAAAGTCAATACAGATCTGGGGGATCTGAAATAAATGTAAATATGTTGAAGCCAAAAAAAAAAAAAGGTCAAACAACAAAAAAAAATCAGCTGTCAATCCTTCAAATGTAGCTTCAACATTCATGGAGCGGTAGGTGTGTGCGTACTATATCAAGAAAGAATTCTCGCTTAGATCGCCGGCGTGATAATGCAACTTTCACATTGTTTGCTGCGGTTGCCATGCGGGTAGATTACTCGGGTTTACCGTCTTTGGTAAATGTTTTGTGCACTGTAACTTGAATGAAAAAAAAAAAAAAATACTGGTGGTATACGCTATTGATGGCGTGAAAACAGAGTGCCTGTAGCATGTATCTGAGACACATAGGACACATCATGGAAAATTCAGATGAGAATTAAAAAATTGATTCAAGTGTTGATATTAGACTTTTTTTGCTCTCTTGTTTTTTTTTTTGACAAAGGTAGTAAAAACCAAGTTTATTATTGAAAATACCAAGCAATGACGAGAAATTTAGCTAGTTTCATTGTTTGTTTTTTTCATTGTCAAAGACTAGAAAGGAGTTGGCATTCTTTGAATCTTTCATTCCACTGACTTTAAGAAAGCCATTTTTGGATTATTTTTTTTTGTATAAATACTAATACTACATTACCACGGTATAGGATTTTAACTAGCAAAGTTCCATGATAATATACAGCTTGAGTTGTCTGAGATAAAAAGAAAAAGAGTCTCAGGTCAGCCCTTGTATCTTTTTTATTTTTTATTTTTTTTCGATTAAATGCAGGACCTCCATGTGGTTACACGTTTCTCCTTGGCAACTCATAGCCTGGCAAAATCAAATCTGGACCTGGGAGAAAGATTTAAAAAAAACATGTTTTGTTTTTGATTCCATCGCCACCAATGAAAGAAGAAGAAGGATTCTAATTGAAAAGTAGAAGCTTATGAAACGCAGTCTCACTCAGAACTTATCATTTAGGAGCTATGCTCTTGTTTTGAGTTCATTTGGTAAAATGTGCCTTAGTCTCATAGGGTTCCGAAAGCGGTTCAATTGTAAACAATAAAACCAACATTTAAACAAGCGTTTATTAATTTAAAACCCTAGATTTAATATATGATACATTTTTATATCCAAATATGAAAAAGTTTGGATACAAAAAAGAATTCAAAGCTCCATGTAATCTGGAATTTTGATAACCCCCATTTCATATCTAAGTCTTTTTTTTTTCACTTTATTTGCACGCGACATTTTTTTACGAGTAAATGTGGATTTTTCCGAGAGTTTTTTTTTTTTAGAATTTTAAAAAAATATTATTATACGTACATTTGATTCAGGCCTTAAAAAAAAAACAGGTCACGCTATATAACCAACTAACCATAGATCAGTCGCCGGTCAGGGCTGCATAATAACGCTTACAGATACAATCAACTACAGAAGCAGTCTTTTTAATTATTATTGTTTTTATAATATTTGTTTTTTCTACAATTTAGCAGGCCTAGACCTCGAACTCTAGCTTTCTGTTGTTGATGAGCAGGTAAAACATGCCATTTCTGATTTGTGCTTTTTTTTCAAAAAAAAAAAAAAATAAATAAATGAACCAATATCTATTTACGATTAATATGTTTAGCACAATTTTGAGGGCTTCCCTCCGATCATTTTTGCTTTGTGCCCATCGTAGAAATAGCGTCCACCTAACTTCCCAAATGGAAAATACAAAAGCCTTTTTTTTTTTTTGGTCTACCTACATAATAAAACTTGATAATTGGTAGTACTGGCTAGTACTATAAATTTTTTTTTGGCAATTTAACGATTTATGTACACTTACCTAAAAGTCATTCACTTTGTGTTTATGCAAGTTACTCTCCTTTGAACTAATTCTTTTTTGGATTTTTTTTAGCGAGCCAGTTCTAGCCAGTAACTGAAAAAGCCAAAATTTTAATATTATCCTACCGTGATTAAATACGGACTCAAAAAAAAAAAAAAACTGCTACAATATGAGTCTGTTCAAAACTCTAGTTCAACTCAGAGCAAGCTGCACTGTATGCAACAAAATCAATTTATTATTTTGTTTTCCCCGTTCTTAATAGTTTGTGTATATTTGGTAGGAGGACGTAATTAAATAAATACATTTATTAAGACTAGTGTTCATAGTCAAGCAACAAGTTCCTAAACCCCTACAATTGAAAGAGAGCAAATAAGTTATGAAATTTACTATATACGTATAAGTCTAATACTAGATAGTTAAATATTACTGTTATATAGAATGTAGAAAAATTTGTTTGTTTAAGATCAAATTGGCCATACTCTAGTCATTTTTAAAAAATTTAGCTCTTCAAAATAAATACCAAAAAAACTTTTACAGAAGCCAGTGATGCAAATCGAGTACATAAAAAGTTGAATTAACTAAATATACAATATAGTACCATGAATCACACACGCGCACACAAAAAAGAACATTAAATAAATATAAATCAAAATCACATATTTCATTCAGGGTTTTAAATGGCCTACTTAGACCTGACCCGTAACACGGCGAATTTTCTTGTTACGACCCTCGCCAAACACTGTAATGGCACCTTCTTGCGCGAGGTTGCGGATGGCGTCTCCAATTTCCATTGATGAGAGTGCTTCGGGGTATACATCAGCAAGCTTTTTGGCAACATCAGTATAAGACACGTTGGAACCGTCATTGGTCATGCCGTCAATGACCTTTATGAGCTCATCCTTCAGTGTGGATTGTAGCAGACGCTGGCTTGCAGACGTACCTGTTTGCACCATGTTCATGTCAATGCGGCCCGTTCGCGGGTCAGTCGCGTAGTCCTTTATAGCAGATCGGATTAAACGGACGGCCTCATGGACGTCATCAACGGTAACCTCTTGTGCCAACCGCATCTTTGCGTGCGCTTCCGACAACCGAATCATACTTTCTAGCTGACGGGTAGTAGCGGTGATGCGCTTCTCGGATGACCGCACATCGTCACCTAACTTGCGCATATCAACGTAAGCCTTGACCAATTCGGTCTTAGCTGCAGGTGTAATACGCGGGTGACAGTGCTGCTTAGCATATGAAATGTACAAAGTCAGAAACTCAAGGGGCAAAATTTCGTTTTGGGCCGCATTTTCTGGTGTGTCTTCAAAATACATTGAAGCCAAATGACGCGCTAACTGACGATCAGTCCGTTCGTCAACCTTGTCGAGCATAAGATACACAAGATCAAAACGAGATAACAGTGTTGGGGGAAGATCAATATTTTGAATCACTGACACATCAGGGTTATACTTGGAACCAATAGGGTTTGCGGACGCTAAAATCGAAGTTCTGGCATTGAGTGTTGTAATGATGCCAGCTTTGGCCACAGAAACCGTTTGTTGCTCCATGACTTCGTGCAGAACAGATCTTGTAGAGTCATTCATTTTGTCAAACTCATCAATACAGCAAACGCCTCCATCAGAAAGAACCAGTGCGCCAGATTCAAGAACTAGTTGCCTAGTCTCCTGATCTCTTGTCACATATGCAGTTAGACCAACAGCAGAAGAACCCTTACCAGACGTGTAAATGCCTCTTGGTGCTATCTTGTGGATGTACTGAAGCAGCTGAGATTTAGAAGTAGAGGGATCACCGCAAAGTAAAACGTTGATATCTCCTCTGTATCTAGGCGAGCCACCCTTAGTGAAGGTTTTATTCGTACCACCAAATAACTGCAATAAAATACCTTTCTTCACATCGTCCTGCTCATAAATACTGGGAGCAAGTGATCTAGAAAGCAGCTCGTATACGTCGCGTCTAGCAGCAGTCTCTTTGATTTTTTCTACTTCTTCAAGAGTAATCTGTCTGATTTCTTCAACATCTTGCGCTTGTAAATTCTTCTGCTGCTCTCTTTGATTTTGAGTAAACTGAGACTCAAGGTTTTCAACGGTCGAAACATCAATACCCATGCGTTTCTTGTCTACCTTTTGAATGTGAACAACATCAATGTAGGTTTTAAAAAGATTTTTGATTGTACGCTGGACTGAGTTAACTCTGACGGGAACGGATCGAAAAATACCAGTAATTTCGACACGATCGCCCGCTCTGCAAACGTCCACTAGTTCATCGTAGACGCAAATCGACACAGAGTGAGGAGTTTGTCCATCAGGCACAGCATCCGGAGTCTCTTGTAATCTCACCACTTGTTTGTCGGCAAAGCTACTTCTAACATGTACAAGTTCCATAGAGTTTGGTGACAAGCAGACAGGTCGAGGACATGATGTCGGCTCAGCAATAGTACCGCGCTCAATTTCAACGGAGACCGTATGGTTGCATACAGAGCATTTGAAAAAAGCTTCTTTCATATCTGGGATAATTGAGGTTGCACGCAAAACAAGGCCCTTAATAGAAACAAGCTTGTCAATGTCACCTGGATTCAATTCGCGCATGCCCTTCTGTTCAACGAGACCGTATGGTCGAACTTTGTAAATTTTGGACTCAATTTCCATCTCAATTGTCTCGTGATAGATATTACCGTTTTCTGTTGCCAGTGACACCATACAGTCTTTAACAGTCTGATCCATAATGGGAATAATTTCCTGTGGATAGTTAATAAGTTGATAATAAAGTTTCTTGGTCGGTGGGTAAGCATCTAGGTTGCGAACGTCGAGATTGAGGTTGGTAAGGCCCAGTACGCGCATTTGATTGAGCATGTTAACGTAAACCAGATTTTCACCCTCACCAGGCTCAATAGTGCCATTATCTGCTTTAATACGATACTTTTCCTTAAAACCTAGAATAAATTCGCGAAACGTGGATTGGGCCTCAGCAATGCTAACGTTCGTGCCCCAAATCACACGGACAGGCTCATCGGGATTGACCATAGGAGTGTCACCATCTTGCATCGAGTAAGTATGATGTGATGACGGCTCACCAAAGTCTAAATTAGGGACCTCGCGACGAGGTGTATTAACCTCAGACGAAAAAATATCACCTCTGCGCTGATGCGCGGGTCTAGGCGTTGCATCTGTCCGCTCTGTGTGAAATGATCTGGGAGTGATTCCATCTGAGGAGTAAGCCAAAGGCGATGATACTATATGAAAATGTTAGTATTAAAATGATACAGACAGTGCGATATACATACCTTCTCTCAGTTGGCTCGGTTGTCGTGGAGTGACAGCACTTCTATTAGTGCCCGGGTCTTCATAAGGCGCTGGCGACGACGAAAAAAATAATGGCGATGACGAGTTAAATCGTCGCGCATTGTTGTTGTTATTATTACGATTGTTAGGGGTAGAATTAGGCGAAGACATGACAGATGAGGATCAAAAAATTATGAAGAATGAACTAAAGAAAAACAAAAGAAGGAGAAGAATTTTTCTGTTTTCAATTTTTTTTTTTTTTTCTTGTTTGTTTATTTTATTTTTTTAATGGACGTGTCAGTATTTCCTAAATAGGAATAGTAATTGAAAAATTATGCGCGTCGACATAGGCTCCTTTAATATCGCGTGTCTATATCTTTTAATTACGGGATGGCGTATTTATTTTCTGAAAAATGGTTCAAAAAGTCTTATTCAGCATTTTTGATTATGTTTTAACAATCTTCAGTAATGTATATGCCCTTTTTTCTTTGTTATCATGATCCTTACTATAAGAAAGTATTTTTTGGTTGTGGGTTAGGGTGTATACAACCAATAACAATGCATTTAACCTGTTGACCCCCTCGCCGCCCAGAATGTTCTTTTTTTGTTTTGTCTTTGCTTTTATTTCTAAAATTTGCACCAATTTCCGTTTTCTGACATCTAATAGTTTTCAGCTGACATAAGCCAAATGAAAATTAAAAAAAAAAAAAAAAAATTTTCCCTCCTCCACAACCAACTCATTTTATATATCCAACCAGCATCGATCCTCGGCCTCCGCCACATTCTTACGCCTAAACACATATACATATATATACACACACACACACAAAATGTCTTGGATATTTGGAGGTAAAAAAGAAGAGGCTCAAAAGCCCACTCAGGAAGTTACATTCGCATTTGACCCTGCCTCTGTGCAGGATGTATCCTCATTTTTATCCACGCCCATCGACACCACGAAGCTGCATCCGCTCGCTGGTCTCGATAAAGGCCTGGAGTACCTCAACATTGAAGACGAGTCACTTACAAACATGCCCGGTGCGCAGGGTATTATTCCTATCAAGGACTGGACTGACGATCTGTGTTACGGTACCGGTGCTGTGTATCTTACTGGTCTGACGGTTGGTGGCGCCTATGGTTTTGCAGAGGGTCTGCGCAACACGCCAGCCAACGCCAGTTTCAAGCTGAGACTTAACGGTATCCTTAACGCCATCACTAGACGTGGTCCTTTCCTTGGTAACTCTGCTGGTGTTCTCACCCTTGTCTACAACGGAGTTAACTCAGGTATCGGCTACTACAGAGGCAAGCACGACTACATGAACTCGTTGGCTGCTGGTGCTTTGTCGGGCGCTCTGTTCAAGTGCACAAAGGGTGTTAAGCCCATGTTGATTGCCTCAGGTCTGATGACCGCTGCGGCGGGCTTTTGGTGCGGCCTTAAGCGTGCCGTCTTTGAGTAAACTCACTGTGCAATAGTTTTTGTTTTTTTTTATATAGTTTTTTTGTACATATTAGTTTTTTTTTTTTCTGAATAGTATATATAGTGTTTGTTTCAAAAAATAAATAACCCCAAACAAAGGGTTGTAACGCGAATATAGAATCAAATTTGAGGCGTTAAATTAAGTAGAAGCACGACATTGTCTTTGGTGAGAGTAGATTTGGCATATTGTGTCAGTATCCATTTAGAAGTAGCATTATTTCAGACACGTTGAAATGCGTTTTTGAAACATGCTGTTTATATAAAAATGAATAATAATCAAACCAAGGTGGGAGTGTTTAAAATATTGGGGCTTGACAGTAATCACTTTTCACTACGTAACTATATTTTTTTTACTTCGTGAAAATACATGCTGATAATCTTCCATGTAAATTTTTACAAGCACCGATAGAAAAATGATTTAAATATGGAAACCAAATTCATAATAGTTTGATTTAAAGTAGATAGTTAAATAAAGTCATGAGTCATTACATAAAATAAAAAATAGCCAGGTAGTTGAATAGTTCGTGGAAAAGAAAAATGAAAATTTTCAGATGCAAGATGCTAATGAGAGTGATAATAATGCAAATAATAAATGAGAAAGCAAAGGGAAAAAAAAAAAATAGAATGGATTAGAGAGCCCAGTTTAGCTCTCCATCGGAGTCTATTTTTTCTAGAATTCTCATAGCAACGGCATCGGCTTCACAGGTTTCATCCTTGATCGCAGGCATGTCAAGGGTAGCGACAGGGGAGTAAAAAGGCTGGTCGTCAAGGCTGGTCTGCACACTGCTAGCCATTGAAGCACTGTAGCAGCTGGAGCTGGAAGACGAGACAGAGACTGTGTGTTTGTGGCTCTTGGAAGAAGCAGGCGATGTAAGCGCTGCAGGCGTAGTGGCAATAGATGTGGTAGTAGAAACAGCTGAGAGAGTCTTAGAAGAAGGCTTTCTACTGAGAATGCTAGCAGCTCTACTGAGAGTCTTGGGCTGCTGGTGCTGCTTAGGCTGTTCCACATTGTCATAGTTGATAGAAACAAATTGGTCTTCCTCTTGCTCCTGTTGCTTAGTACTGTTCGACCTGTGTAGCTTGTTGGAGATTCTTTGAGTCAGAGATCTGGAGAGAGACATTGTTGATAGAGTAGATGTGGTAGTTTTAGTTTATTAATCGTCAGTGGAATTGGTAAGTACAGAGGTTTTTGTTGCTGTTAATGATGGGTTCTTTTTTTTTTTTTCAGTTCATGATTTCCTGAGGAAATATTGAGATTTTTATATCAAAATTATTAGGCTGCTGCGGTATGTATGAGATTTGAAGTATCATATTGAAAACTTAGAAAAAGAAATTGTAAAACAAAAGTGAATGAAAAAAAAAATTTAAAATTTACTGGCAAAAAGTTTTTTTTAAAAAAAAAAAAAGAAATTACAGTTTTTCACTAAAACTTTTACATGGCATATGCAATGCATCAAAATAAAACAGGCTAAACCTCAAAAACATATATGAGGCCCGTCAAAGCTCACTAAAACAAGAAAAAGAAAAACTTTCCTTGCCCTGCATTCACGCATTTCTTTTTTAGTGCTCCGAGACCCGGTCGGGTTCTGTGTGAAAGCTAAATCAAGGATTTGAAAAAAAAAAGAAAATATATCCAAAAAAAAAAAAATTTCTCTATGTGTTCTCATACCATGATGCCCTAATAAATATGCCAAACAACAGGCTTCTTCTTAAAAGTGTCGTAATTTTATTCTTTTATAGATTTTATTATGTGATTAACAGCTTTGTTTTTTGTCAAAGCTGTTGTCTTTGTATACCCAACTGCGTATTTGGCACGCAAAGGGACTGCTGTGTTCCATTTGACTTTTTTTTTTGGCGGCGGTTGTTTTTTCTCCACATACTGCGGGCATGAATACATCAGCGCGTCTAAAATAATACCAAAGCAACAAACACAAGCATTTTATTTCTCATATAAATTATTATTAATTTTCATACTTACGCGTATTTTATAGCTGTATACTTGATGATTATGATTGCAAAAGTTATAAAAATTCGGATCTTAAATAATAATGTAAATTAAACATGACTCCCATTAACCGCGCTTTTTTTCACAATCAATTCGGGCACACCCAAAGCGTGCTGTCGTGTTTTTTTTTTTTTTTTTTTTTTTTTTTTTTTGCAAAGAACGTATCGACGCGACATGTAAAAATGGAATAGTCAAACTATGAGCGTTTTCTAAACATACAGATATGCGCTGATGCCGTATGGTCCAACGATTTCGTGCCGTTCTGTCTTTTTTTTTTTTTTCCATTTTTCATATCCATCTCAATTTTTTAAATAAAATTGTTGATTATCTTCATATCTTTTTTATTATTTTTTTTAAAAAAAGAATTATAGCTGGTGCAATATCTAGCCACTGGCTAGTTGTAAGTGGAGATCTGGCAAGTACCGACATTAAATAATATGCAGTACACGGATACGAGTTTCTGATAATATATATTGTTTTTGGTTGAAGAGCGCTGATTCCTAAAAAGGTTTTCATTCTAAAAGTTATAGTAGTCTGAAAAAGTTTTTTTTTTTTTTTTTTTTTTTTTTTTTTCATTTGATTGTCCATTAATTTGAAAAAAAAAAAAAAAGCCAAACTAATATATGTGTATTAACATATTCCAAGGTGCACTATCCCAGTCAATTACTAAAAGCTAGTCGTAACTACTTTTATATTTCCGTATTGTTAATTGTCATTATAGGTTTATTAATATGATTATAGATAAGTTTTTTTTTTATCAGAATGGCAATAGCACTTAAGACTTTATGCAGAATCATAAAAAGTGAAAATAGCCGATATTTTACTGGCGTTGCATGGTCTCAGGAAAGAAAATAAATAAATAAAAACAGAAAATTAAAAGTCATTTATATCATCTATTCTCAAGTATATATTTTGCACTGCCGCTTTATCTACTTTATCTGTTAGTATTGTTTTTAAACATTATCAGTATTTTTTTTTATTTAAAATAGATTTAATATATGGAAAACAGTAGACCAGTGGTCTAGGGTACATAATGGTGGGCACTACTGCTTCTGCTGGTAAAATCTTGATTTTACTGAACGTATGAAAAACTAATATTTCGCATGTGCCCTTATTGGCTTGTATTGATTTTATGTCTTAAACAACTCATAGTTTGTTATTTGGACCCTTATTAAAAATTGAAGCTATCGGACTTGCATCTAGATTAAAATTATAGTAATAAATATCTGATAGTTCGAGTTCCAGGAGCCAAGCTTCTAATGTTTTTATTTTTTGATGCTATTTTTTTTTCATTTCCAAGATGCAACTGTAAATAAACCGCTTGCCCGTGGAATTTCAATTCAGTCTTTGTATGTTTCAATCGCCAAAGCTTACAGCTGTTTTCGTTTTTTTTATTATGTAGAAACCATCATGTTTGATATAAAAATGATATTAACAGCTAAATGTCAGATAAGCCACGTCAATTGCTTTTATGGTGTCATTACCAACCGCAATTTATCAATCCGATTGGGATGGTGATACTGAGGACGTTTATATTTGAAAACTGGATACTAACCAAAGCACTTTTAAAAAAAAAAAAGTTTATGTTGTCATTTAGATAAGCAAGTCATGATCTGGACATAGGTTTCCCGGGTCTAGATCTCAGTTATTTATCATTATTTATTTTTTTGCAGTTACGCGTTTTATTGATTGAATATACTCTTTCCCCTCCACTCTCCCTTCCCCTTCACTGAAAAAAAAAAAATCAAAGCTTGCCCCGTAACTATTTAATAGTATTATATTTTGATAAAAAAAAAAAAAAATCAAGCAGTGACGACTGTCATGGAAATGATCATCATGTTGGGATGTTTGCATACAGCACTGGGCAACAGCTTTCCTTTTTTTCTCTCTCTCATCTCTATTCCCCTTTTTCAAGGTTTCTTTTACTTTTTTTCCCCTGACCGTTTTGTTTTGTTCAAGAATTTTAAACCTTTATCTTTATTAATGTCTCAAAAAAACACACAAAAACATCTCAAACGGTAGTCAACTTCTGGACCAATCTGTGGTTCCAGCCGAATACACTGGGCTCTTTCTTCAACCCTGATTAGCAATTTTTCTATACCCAGAGACTTGGTTCAAAAAAACAAAATTAAAGTATCTCATTATGTCAGCATACCAACGTTTTCACGCGCTTGCATAGATTAGTTCCTTTTTTTTATTTACTTTTTGTTGTTAAAGCATGTCTTTGATGAAGTGTCGCAGAAAAAACATTTCTCTGTTCTTAGAATTGTACAAAAAGTGTACAAATAAATTGAATACAAGAAATATCGTTTTTTTTGTTTTTTTTTGTCAGGGGAGCATTAACTTTGTGCCTAGATATAGTTTTTATTTTAGTTTCTGGTAGGACTCTAAGTAATAGCATTAAATGTAGATAATTTCCAAATCTGTCAAGGCATTACCTTTCTATCAATCATATTTGAAAGCACTTTGTTAATAAGATAAAACATATTTTAAATATCTCCAAGTTTTCATTTAAATATACCTTCTATAATTAATACTATCATATATTGTTATTATAGCTCTAATAGCTGATTATCTTTTAGTTAACTGACAACAGTGAAGCTTCTGTGCGGTGCGAAGTTTACAACTAGAAGTCACAATTTGCATTAAACTCGCCGTTGCATTTGTTTCAGCGTATTAATATTGAGATTCAAATAGATTATGTTTTTATTCATTTTTTTTTTCAAACCAGGGGAAAATATTGCATTGAAATATGCGAGCACAGCGCGTAGTGGTTTCATATCGAAGAATTTTAATTTTTTTTGACTAATGCTTTCAGGTACAGACTTGGAAACTTCAACTCATATTATTACGCATATATATCTAGCGGTCGCTTGTTTGTATCAAGATTCTGTTTCAATGAGTTACATTGAGATTTTGTATCTTATGGATTTTTAAATAATTTATGAGTGGCAGTAGAAAATCTTGTTACCAAATGTAGTACCTCTTTACCCTTTTTTTTCTCGCCATGTTATAGTGAGTACGCTTTAGTGGTCAATAAATTCTTTTGAACAATATACTTAGTTTTTAATGGATTTTTTCTTTTCATCAGTACGTACATAAACATTCATTTGTCTTGCATAACCCGACCCCTGACTAGCAAACCCCGTCGGTCGTCAAAAACCACGGTAGCTTTTTTAATACTTGAAAAGAGAATGATGATTTTAATAAACTATTATATAGAATTGAACTATATTATAGCAGAGACAACTGGCTTGCAAAAAAAAAAAGAGCTTTCAAATAGATTGACAGGAAAACTCTACGCGTATTTTTTTTTTATCATTATCATTATTATTTGTGTCTTTGCCTACTTGTCACTCATCTGTGCGCCTCCTTCCTCTTCTCTTTTCTCCCTACCCTCTTTTTCAATCTTATCCATACTCATACAAAATTGATAATCAGGGCATGTTGTATGAAGATCTTATGGAGATCATCCAACGATTCTGCCAGGTCTTCTCCCTGTTTTTTTTTTTTTTTTAAAACAAAAAGAGCCCTTAATGTAAACTCTAAACTATGCGGGTCTGCGGACTCTGCAGCGTGTGTGAAAACAAGCGAGCTATTTTGTATGCGTCGGGCTCGTGCGTGTGGTGCGTCATGCACGTGATTAAGATGCGTTAGTTATGAGCGTCAATTTTGCCGCTCACAAAGTTTGTACACGCTTACATGCAACTAAGTAAATATCTTACATAAGCACTTGTAGAGAGAGAAAGAAAAAAAAACGCCTTACGAAGGCTTTGGTTTCGAATCCCAAGTAGTGAAAAAAAAAAAATATACAAATTTTTGCAAACAACACTTGTAAAAATAAATAGCTCTCTTTCTCTGTCTTTTTTTTTAAATAATCTTTTAAAACCATATTTTATTGAATAGAAATTTTGGCTTTACAACTGTGGTTCATTGCACTCAGCCTTGAGTACTTATGAAAACTATGGGGAACAACCCATGAGCTTTAAAAAAAAACAATAACTAGAAGAGATTTGACGGTGGTGCTTTTGTTTAAAATAGACTGATTTAAAAATATTTATATATTATTGCAGAGTTGAGAAATGTCACTTAGAAATTTTGGTTTTACCTGCTTATAACTGTGGCTTTTATAATTCTATTAGCAATTATCGAGT
This sequence comes from Geotrichum reessii, assembly GCA_013305925.1. Taxonomy (NCBI): domain Eukaryota; kingdom Fungi; phylum Ascomycota; class Dipodascomycetes; order Dipodascales; family Dipodascaceae; genus Geotrichum; species Geotrichum reessii. The sequence continues at coordinate 16,087 of QVTG01000181.1, read as the reverse complement.
ATTGCAATAAACTAGAATATTTTCAATTTATCAATAATTACTATCCTGCATATAAAGTAACACTTCATCAGTTTATTCTAGTCTGGTAAATTCTGAAGGGCCAAAGAATCAGCCCTATCGGTTTAATTTGTTCATGTATCAAGATAGATGAAGAAAATCAGTAAATATTTGTCCACTATCAACCAAATTCATTTTTTGTTCTATACGCCATTTTTAATACTCTTAATGGCGACTTTTCAATACCAGAGTTTATTCCATTTACGATGTTCCAACATTTCTCGCTCAATTTTGTAGTGTTTTTTTTTTTTTCAATACTTTTGCTAGGTTTGCTGATTAAAGTTACTGATATACACCAAGCCAAAACGAATTCATTTGCCTAATTTCATAAACAGCAATCCCAGCCAAAAAAAAAAAAAAAAAAAAAAAAAAGCTTAGACAAAATAAGGTTTTCTATTCACACTTTAATTTTTAGTGAAAATTTTTTTCATGATTCAAACTTCCACTCTGTTTATACTGTTGTTATGATGGTTATTAATAAACTCATTTAAAGCAGAAATTAATTGTAGTGATCTTAGAACCGTTGAAAGAAGAAGGGGGGAGGGTTTATTAAAAAAAAAAAAAAATAATAATTATTATCAAAAACTTTTGCGCAGCCATTTATGCTTCTATAAATCATATTAGATAGATATAGATAGAAAATCTGTTTATTGTCCTTACATCACATTTAAATCATATTATGTAGCTTGATTTTTTTTTCACTAGATTTGTAACAACGGCGACTACTTATATCAACTGTATAGCAATGTTTAGTAAAGAGAAGAAGAAAAAAGATTTTTCCGGTGATTTTCCGAATAAAAAATGTATGTGGCATTTGAATTCCATAATATTTTTCTTTTTTTTAATGACTCTCTAACGGTTTCAACGAGGTTTTTAAAGTCCGTGTCTCTATAAAACAGTAAACTTATCTTTCAGTATAGCAAAAAAAAAAAAAAAAAAAAAAAAAAGAGGAAATTTAACCCATTTAGTTCGCTTTTTTTAGATTAACTTGATTTAAAAAAAAAAGCCGTTGATCTTTTTCAGTTACAAAACCACCCAGTACCATTCATAATTTTTGATATTGCTTGCTCTGGTCAGCGTGTTAATGCCACTCCTAAAAAACGTTTTTTTTTTTTTCAGTTTTTGGTAAATAATTATAAAACTGTACTTGTTGCGGCTTTTTACATTACTGGAATATCACTTGAAGGTTTCAGAAAACTGGCTGTTATTACCAATTCTGTTTTTTCTACGCTAAAAGGTCAGCAAAGTACTATCAGTTATTGTAGTCACTAAGTGTTACAAGCTGTCACGTATCTTTAGCAACGAGTCATAATTCTCAACTACGTACTTGAGATAACGGTGGCGACACCAAAAATATTACTTCGTTGGGCTATCCATTTCTGTCTAGTAAGGAGGTTCATGTTAATTTATGCTTTACTGAAACAATTCATGATAACAGTATATCTGATTAAAAATTCTGAAAATTAAAAAAAAGACTATTTTTACTTGATTTGAATACACTTTTAAGAACTGTTATAATTGAAAAGTGAGATCTGAATTGCCCTAGGTGATAACACAATGTGAACCAGAAAATAAAAATTCTTTTTAAAATTTATCTTATATGTTAATTCAAATTCCGATAATTGAAAACGAGCTAACACGAATATCACCAAATATATTAATATTTGAGGAAATGACAAACTTTTAAAAACAATTATTGGATAAACTTTAAAAAAAATACTGTTGATACAAAACTTTCTTTTTTAATCGATGCTCTTGCAGAATTACGATACCAATTTTGTAAAGATAAGCTGTGAGTAAGTTATTCAGTAATCATGCAGTTGTTGTTTTTCTTATTTCCTATGTCTCATTTTGAGTATATATTTTAGGCTAGAGCGAGGGTAATTTATCCAGAATAAGGATATAAACGCTAGTACGATTTTTTTTTTTTTACTCATCTTTAATCAAAACATTGAAATTTTTTTTGAAAAAAAAAATAAGTGTTGGTTTTGAGACACAAACAAATGTTTGTACGTTTTTCGAAAAAAAAACACCTAATTTTGACACTTGATATATGAAAATACTTTGGTTAAAAAGTGCGTTGTTAAAGCTTCAAAACAATAGAACGCACTGACCACTAATTTAAATTCATTTTTAGTAAGCAATATTTCTTTGTGGAATATCAAGAAATGAGATGTGTGTTCATTTAATTTCGAATTTAAACATCTGTCCAAGCTTATGGCCCTTGTCTTTGATAATACTGATGATTCAACCAATGTTCTAATTATCAATAATGGCTTGTTTATAGTTCTCTCTCCTCTCTCTTTCACTTCACCGCTATTGAACTCTGAAAACTTTTTGTATGACCATAAAATTTGAGTATATCAAAATTGATTTTAGTATCTGTATTTAACTCACCGGCATTTTGTTATCAGGTTGCTTAAGAAGTGAGATTATGAGACAAAAAAAAACCTCGCTTTCTGAAAAAGTCTGATAATATTTGATAATAATCCAGGTTTCTCTTAGCACATGTGTTATTTCATGGAGAATTCGGCGCCATCGAATGCCTGAAACACCTAGAGCGCGCTGAGAACGCTAATTTTAAAATCTCATAGAGATGAATGTTTTTTTGAATTCCATGTCTTCTTTGTATATTTTTGTTATTATTATTTTAATTATGTAACTATGTGATGTAAGGATGAACAGATTTTCTATCTTTGATAATAATTATAACTTTAAATAACTAAATAATAAAAGCTCATATTTCTATATAATTCATTGTCCCGGTGGTTTTTAAAATCGTGATCCAGAACCAGTTTTTGTTTTTCTTTTTTCTTGTTATTTTCTTTTTATAATAAAAACTAAATTTGCGTTTAGTCAGAACTGTTTTTAACGTCTTTAACGTTAAGGTTTTTTTTTTTTTTTTTAACAAAAAAAAAATTCCGTTTCTAGCATTCACAAACTTTTTTAAAGGTTTTGACATTTGTTATTATGAATACAGACCCGGTACCTGAGGTCCCGTTCAAGTCAACTCGGAACCTTGCTAATTTTATTTTTGAAACACGCTAAAAAAAAAGGGGAAATAAAGGGTGGTTCTAGTTTAATTTTAAGGTACCAAAATAAAAACAATATTCACATACTAGGATTTACTACGTGATGATATGATGTCAGTCTTCTCTCTGTCAAGTTCGGCACAAACGTGATTTGCACTAGCTTGTACCGAAAGCAAGACAAAAACTTCCTTGTGTTGTTTTAATAAATATACATTCACTTTAATACGTATATACATATTGCTGCTTATTGTAAATGAAAGTTGCAAGTATATTAGCAAAAACTACATATGTTTTTTTTTTGTATTTTATTGTTTGCTGTACTTTTAAACAAGATAAAACAAGTTTAAAAAGCGGTACTTGTGAGAAATTATTTCCTGGAGTCTTTCTATAATCTTTTTTTTTTGAGTCTTAAACATATCATTAATGGAAATCGAGTTTGAGTCATTTAAAAACGTGTTTGAAATGATTCAACAGTGTTTGGTTTGACAACAAAAAACACCACTTATACAATCTGTGGATTCTTTCAAACAAAAGTTCCAGTATTTTCAATAATGTCATATGAACATATTACTTGTTTTTGTAATCTACGCAAGTACCATCCCATTTTTTAAACGTCATCTACATGTAAACTCATGTTATGTAAACAAGATCCCATTGTTTATTTGCTGCAAATACTGTAAAATCAAATTCTTGCTGTTAATTTAAATACATGTGATTAAGTGTTTATATGACTTTGTTTTTTTACCTGTCGCATCATTTGAAAAAAAATAAAAAAAATAAAGAAGAAGTAGGAGATGACTGAGTGTTTAAGTTTATTGTTTTAAAATAAGTATATTGTTAATCTCAGAGCCAATACACAACACTAGAACTTGTTTTGTTACAAATAAGAAAGAAAAAAAAAAAAAAAAACTGGATCAGGGCAAGTGAGATATAGATTGGGTTATGAGAGTAGATACTAGAAAAATAAACCTTTAGCAACTCTGTGATTTGAATGATACATGCAAGTTACCACTTTTATTTGCAAGGTGGTTTGTATAAAATATTTACATCTTTTGTTTGAAAAACTTTAGATTAGTTTTCTTGCAGACAGTGGATTTTTTTTACTAGCAAAATCAAGAAAAAAAAAAAAAACTCGTGATTTTAAGATGAGTACTTTTAAAATGGAGTAAAAGATCATACTTGGTCACCCTTTGACGCCAATTTTGCCTTTATTTTGCTATGTATGTTCCTGTGAAGAGCTCAATTGAATATAGTTATTTTTTTAGAAATTTATTTGGTGCCACTTTGTAAAATAGCCTCTTGGATGTCTATAACAATATCTCGTTTCCATAAATTTTCAAATTTACACTGCTTTGTTTTCAGTAGCTATTATATACCGTTGGCTCTTAATCTGATTTTTTTTTTCAAATTCCTGCAAAGCCTGATCAAAGTGAAGCCATGCAAATGTGCACTTTGATGGTAAGGTAGTTTTAGAACCCTGTTAGCTTACACATGTAAACATCTTTCATATGTAACACTAGGAAAAACCTTTTTTTTTTTTTGAAATCATAAAAAGATACCAATTTATTTTCTTCCGTACTCTATTTACGTATATAGACTAAATGATGGGTGTTGAAGGTCAATGTTAACTCCTGTTGTGATCTATAACAGCCAAACTTTTTGTTTTTGTTTTGTCATGTATTAAACTTTTGTGAATTTAATGGTAATTAGCAAAATAAAAAAATAAAAAAGCGACAACATAACAATCCCGTAGCCATGATTTTGGTTTACAGTTACCCATAATTAAATACCCACCTAAATGGTAGTTCTATGATAATAATAATCTTTTTTTAATGGCATCAGTTTACACAATGAAAATAATATTGAGCTTGGGACTTTTTTTTAATATAGTTGGATTGCTTTGATTGTAACTTGCTACTTGCACTGTCAGTGCCGATTAGCTTTGATTCAGTTCATGAGATGCAGGCTCACACACAAACTCGCAACAGGAAAAAACCATTATTAATAACATGATACTTGTTCAAAGCTTTTCAGATCGCGACTTTTTAGCAAAAGTTTTGAGTAATTTAAAATTTTTAGAGTTCAAACAGGAGAAAAAAATTAAAAAAAAAAAAAAAAAAAAAAAATAAAGATGGGTCCTTGCCATCTCCTTTGTATACTGTCTATTTATGACAACACGTCAATACGGATACGGCTGTCCGGCATTATAATTATTTTTGTTATTTTTTTTTTTCAATTGATAATCAAAGCAGATAAAATTTTTTTGACTGTAATGATAGCTATATACACTCGACTGCCAAATATTTTTATAATCGATAGTAATAAATTATACTTTCCAAATTTAATCCTAAATCTAGCACTTTTTTCCAGACATTTGGCCAGCTATTACTTGAAGTTTTTTTTTGACCAGCGTAGCAATTACATTATTATCAAAATAAAAAAATAAAAAAAGTTTTACTCTCTTCTACTAGTCAGGTGCATATAAAGCAAAATGTAAAACAAGATCGGTGGTTTCTAAAATAACGAGCAAAAGTAATTAAACTAGATTCAATATGATGAAACTTTTTTTTTTCTCTGTCAGTTGCAGTGACATTTCATATTTTCAAGAAAGCTGCAGGTCTGGCGATGTCGTTGTTTGATAAATTTATTATTTAGGTGATACAAAAAAGCTTGGACAAGTCTGGAATCTAAAAAAACTAGACATGTAAAAAGTATTTGATATATTAATCACATTATTATAGTCATTGTACGTATGTTTTTTTTAAAAAAAAAATAATTCTTTTTTGAATTGTATCATATTAATATAAAAAAAAGTTTTTCTTTTAAAGATTGGACTTTGGTTTCGATAATAAATTAATTTATAATTATTGTTAAATACAAGCCTTAACAGATAATCATTCATGTCATGTAGTTATAATAAAATCATATACAAACGTATGCGGCGTAAAAATTGAGAGTTGTAAAGCGCCATTAAAAAAACTTTTTTTTTACTTACCAAATATATTAGGCAACTAAGCTGTCACTGAGCTAAAAATTTATTTAAAAAAACTTCAAACTTTAGCATAAGAATCTAAAAGCTTTAATTATCATAATCTCTATATAGTTACTTATAATCAAACCGCGAAATAAAATAACAATGAGTACCAAGGATCCGCAGTCAAGGCAAATAAGAAATTTGTTTATTGTTCTTACATCGCATAGTTACACAATTTAAATAATAATTAAGATATACAAAAAAGATATTGAATTCAATAAGATTTGTGCAAAATATTTGAAATCTTTTTTTAAAAAAAATAATTTATAAACATCAACAAAAGTTTACAAGCAATTAATGTTACTACAAATATACTTATACCTATATTTTATTTATTAGAGTGCGGCTACTTCAGTGACAGCTTGAAATCATAAGTTTCAAAAATAAGACGAAAATGAGTGACTTTGAGTAGGCTTAACCGTTGGCCCAAAGTTTTATCAGTATAAATTTAGAAGATTATATACTAACATACGTATAATTTATTTAATGTAATACACTTTATATACTGTATTGTTTTTTATTTTGTTTTATTCATTTATTTTTTTTTTTTTCTTAATTGCCAGAGTGATTTGAATTATGTGGGTACTCAAATCAAAAATAAATAAATCAATAAAATCTTATTACTACAGTCTACTCAAAACTATTACACTAGTATACAAAAAAAAAAAAACTTTTATTTGCAAACAGATTTTTTATCTATCTACTATTTGCAAGTAAGTTTTAAAAAAGTTCCATCATGCTTGTAGAAGAGTGATGAATTATTTAATGTTTTGGTCAATTGTAACACGGTGATGATCTACAATAAATTGGATTTTTAATCCTGCGACGGTCTTCCAATGCTAGTGATATATGAAATAGTTGTCAAATTTTCATATGTTTCAATATTTCAAAGCTTTTATTATCTTTTTTACGTATTATTCATCAATACATTAATATTTATCAAAGCTAAAGCTATTATTTTTTAATTAATTAACCATTTGAATAAAATTCTTCAAGTGTCCATATGTTTGAACGCAAAAATTTAACACGTAAACTTTTAATGTCGGTATACGTCGGTAGGTCAGAATTTTGCCACTTTAAAATCGTCAAAACTTAACATTTTAAATTTTGACTAAATCTCAGTTTAAATCAAAGTATATTAATAGAGCTATTACTTCATTCACTCATCTACAAGATATCAAGTGTAAACTCTTTTGTTGTCTTTTTTTTTTGTTTGAATCTTTTAATGTTTGTCTAATATTTTGCAGTATCTTTTATTTTCAATGTGAACGTACCAATTGTACTATTCAACTTTAATCACTTTCAGTTTGAAAACATTATGAAGTTTTATTAAAAGTGATTTGTCTTGCTATAGTCTTTTCCCGAGTCCTTAGAAAATTTTTAAGATATACCAGTACAAAGTTTGAGTTTGAAGAATAAGAACTTAAAAAGCTACTTTGTGATTTCTGAATGTATTTTTTGTTACTTTTTTTTTTGTGTATGTATGCACGTAATTAGAATTTAGCTTTGAGAGTGTTATATATGTTTTGTTTTGTATGTACTCATTTTTTAGGCATAGTCTAAACCAGTCATGACGCGTAGTTTAAAAAAATTGACATTGGAAAAGCTGTTTGTCGTGTATTTAATGTTTATATGCTGTTTGACGGTGCTAGTGTGTTTTCATGCTAGTATGTTTGTGGGATAGCATTAACTTGTTTTTGAGACCTCGACCCGACCCGGTTGGTGTCCCGAATTCATACTTTTTCTATTCTTTAGGCTAACACTAAGGTTAAAAACTTACTAAACCAAATCAATCAGTATTTCTTTCTCCTAACTCATCATCAAGATCAGCCTATGCTTGAAAATTAAGTTATAGAAAAAAGCCTACAATTTTTTTCAAAAAAGCACCTCTGATGTATAATTATATGTTTTTTTACTATTTATCTGATTTGTTTTGTTTCAGTCTTGAAATAAATCCCTAGTCACGATAAATTTTATAGCTAATTATAATATATTGTTAACTATCTAGATAACAAAGGTTAAAGTTAAGTATACGTTTTCATTTCCCCTTGTTTTCAATTCTAGGTGTCATTATCAACACCTGCTTAATTAACAATTGAACCGAATACTAGCCACTATATTACACAAAGTGTTCTTTTGTTTAAAAAAAAGGCTTGTGATTGAGACAGGCTCGAGCGCGATTGAGATGAGTATAGTTTAAGTATTGAAACACGCTAGGCTTACCGGCTAGATGAGTAGCTAACTTAACGACTTGAGACTGATAGCTTTTCATTGATGACTTCCAACAAAGCAAAACCTTCAATACATATCCATTTTTTAAAAAAAAGAAAATTGAAAAAGTGTGATTGCTCAAGAAATTTGTTGTACCGGGACTGCAACTTCTAATCAATAAAAAAAAATATTTTTTTATCAATCATAAGGTGATCCACGCAACTTTTGCAACACGTTGTAGATTCATGCTGAAAGGTTTCTGTCACTTTTAAAGGTAACTTATTTTTTTAGTATTTTCTAGTATTGGTTTTTGTCAGAAAATATTTGCGATCATTATCCTCAACATTTTAAGATTCACGAAAGCACTAATTACGGTTACAAATTTAGACATTTACACATTAATTACACTACATTTCATGAAAAAACCATATTTAACATAGTTGAATTTTCAACTGAATTAAAAAATAAACTATATCAAGTGATACATGGGCCCTAAAAACATTGTTAATTGTTTTAATGAAAATATTACCCAGAAGCGTTATCTTTGCGTGTAAATCTGCATTGTGTGATACTACAATTGATAAAGGATTGCAGTTATATTTTTACTCTAAATAACGGCAGAAGTAGTAATTTCAATATTATGATATTTAGTAACACCATAAACTAAAAATCCAATGAGCCATGGGACACAACTTCAGCCAAGCAATATTTATATTTATTTTTTTAATTTTAAAAGCTTGTGAATCTAAAAGCCAAGTTTAAAAGTATAGACAACGACTTTTTTGAGATATCGTAAAACCCGTATGTTTGTTTAAAATTCACATGCCTTACTTGACATGGCATTCTTGCCGAAGCCTTTATATCATTGATCAGGTCCAATCATGGTTACATATTAGAATAAGTTCTTTTGTATACTACAACATTCACTAGTATGAACAGATGACTGAAACTACGTATTATTGCCAATTTGTCAATTGTGGATTCTATTGGAATTTATTTATAGTAATATTCATGATTTTGGTATTTAGTAACTTTCAGTTGCTCTGCGACAAAACAATAAATCCAAATGTCTGTAATAAAATATTTGACATTAGACTAGCAATCATGGTTCAATATTATTTGCAGGTGACATAAATCAACAAAAAGCTTTTCATTATTTGTGCTAGATTAATTTGTATACTTGAGAAATAAATTTTGTCTTATAAGTGGTAACAGTAATGTTTTACTTTTAGGCTAAGTAAGATCTACAGGAGACTTACGATAGACTTGGTGACGAAACAAAAAAAAAAAAAAAAAAAAAAAAAAATCTGCAGCATTATCAGGAGAAAAATATTTATGAAGTTTATTGTATATAGATTGACTTTTAGATGGCTGAATTAAGAACTTATGAATTGACGGCACAAAGCCAACCTTAGAGGAAATGATGATACTTTTGTTCAGGTTTGTCATAATTAATGACAGGCTATAGTGAACAGTACCTAAACTCTGTAAAACACAGTGTGAAATGAGTTTCATTGTGACTTGTATAAGGCTGTTACATCTTCAATCATACAGATAAAAAAAACTTTTTTTTTTTTCTTCAATCATATAAATGATATTCTTTTTTTATCAGGCATTTAAAGGCATAGCAAAACTCCCACTCCTCAAGTGTCAAATTTCTTTTAAATTTTCATCAGCATACTTAACACAGTGTTTAAGCACATTTGTAATGCAATTATACACAACTTCAGACTCAAAGCATGAACCAGTTCACAATCAGGAAGGCGTAACGAAAAGCTTGCGATGTTACATTTCAGAAAAGTGTATGGTCTACATTTGGAGTAGCTTAAAAATATAGATATTACGGTGCTTGGTCTTTTCTTAAAAAAGGGCTTTGTTTCCAATTAGGCTGACCCGGCGGTCGTCTCTAGACTATTAAAAACAAATTCCAATTCAAAAATAAGTTATCTGAAATCATTAATTGAGTAGACTTCGATAGGCACAGACTTTTCTAATTGACAATTAAATTAATACAAAAATTTAAATTACGACTTTATAGCTTCAAAAAAAAAAAACTTTTTAATTCTATCTTTTTATAACAAAGGCTCTCTCTATGCTTCTGCGCAGTCCCGGTATTGCAGTGACTCAACCAAATAGTCTTGATTGCTAAAGTTTAACTTCCATTGTTGTAAAATAAAATGAATTCATGTACTGGATCACCGCGTGACTTGTTGACGGGTGAGTTCCGAGACTTTGCATAAGGTTGCACTGGTCAAAAATTAAAGCAAGCTTAATTGTTTTAGTGCAAAAAAAAAAGTTTTAAATTAAAAATACGACACCAGCAGGACTCGAACCTGCGCGGGAAAATCCCAAAAGATTTCTAATCTTTCGCCTTAACCGCTCGGCCATAGTGCCTAATTTTTATTTTAATTCTTATCAAACCTAATTTGTAATATCTATACCTTTGAGTTATATACCTTAAGTGACATATTTTTTTTTTTACATTTTTGTGATTTGTTGTATTAAATAATTTTTTTGATGTAGCCAACTGACTAGGTTAAGGATATTATCATTATTATTTTTTTTTGGAGTAGTCCTGGGACGATGCAGAGCGATGCCGACTTCTTACCTGTAGACATAAGGATGCAAGAAATCTGTGGCCGGTTCGCTATCAGGGCCATCCGAGCTGTCAGCCCGAGAATACCTGTCAGGAAACTTGCTACTCGTAATAAGCTGCCCGAAGGCGACCTCGATGAACTATTCGTGAGAATCAGACAAATGAAAGGCACTGATGATGAAAAGCATTGGAGTAAGAGACCGCCTTGAAAACATTCAAAGTATGATCGAGACAAGAAAGCTCGTATAGCATTGCAGAAGCTGAAAAGCACTATGTGCTGTACGTCACGAGTTGAGTGGCAGAAAGAATATGATAAGATAGGTGAACTTCGACAATACTACTTTTGTACTCAATGAGAGTTGTATAACTGTTAGTACCCCAACCCACTGGAACCATCCGTGAAGAATGTGCCTCGCCATACCTTTAGCAAGCTGTCTCAGCTTTGAACAGGTCATTGTGCTTTTGGGAAGTATTTCCAAATGAGTTGTATTACTGAAAGAGATTATAACTGCGAATGTGGACAGCTGGAAACAGTTGAACACTTTCTTAAGAAGTGTCCTCTGCATTCTGTGGAGCGTAGCTTCTTAAGTGAAGTTTCCCCAGAACTTGATCTATTGATACCAAGAAGGGTCTTGGAGTGGTAGTCAAGTTCTTGAACTTCATTACCGCAACTTCTTTGCTGATAGTTTGCTTGATTAAAGCAGCTTGTTAAGGTTTTACTGTGTGTCAATCTCTGTCATCAGCAAAGAAGAAAAAAAAAAAGTAACTTGAATAAATTAAAAATACTAGATTTCACAAAAAAAACAATTAGACATCTTATTAACTATTGTATATCTTTGTTATTATTTTTTTAATTATACTATAACTATGTGATGTAAGGACAATAAACAGATTTTCTATCTATCTTATTAACTAAAATACAAAAGCATTTCAAATTCTATTGACCAAGAAACGAAATAAATTAAATTTAAAAACAAAATTACAAAAAAAAAAAAAAAAGACTGTAAAATTTAGCCATTAAAGGCCATTTAGCGGCATTCTCTGTCCGCATGTCCTCGAGTTGTGTCCTATCTGGTTGCACTTGCCACAGCGTCGCGTGGCAGCCGTAAACCGCAGCTTCCCATCTTCGGTACCACTGAACTGACCATCAGAATCCTCACTCAACATCACATGAGGGGCAGGTGAGCCGTCTGAAGAAGTATCGGCTGGGTGTATCATTGGTGATGTACCCCGAGAGCCACCCATTGAGCTTAAAGAAGTTGATGAAAGATGACTTCGAGAAAGTCCGCTACGGGCATCTACATTGGCAACACCAACTTTGGCAAAATATTTAATCATGCTGCTTAGCATGTACTCCCGCGCCTCCAGCGATGAATAATTAAGAAAATGCTCCTTGGCGAGACTGATTGTCCGATCAAACTTGTTTGTCAGTTCATTAGCAATAATGTCAGTTTCAGAAAGAATATCCTTCAGTGGTCTCTGTTTGGACAACCACCAATGAGTGTGACAATCACCCATAGTGACAGGTCGCGATAGTGTATGCTTGCATGGAAGACCAGTGGTAGTGGTAAACATTCTAGTACATCTGTGAAGTGGTTCATTCAAAGACATGGCTTCAAGATACAATTCATGCTGTTCTTTAATCATTTCCAGAGCATGAGTTGAGATTTTGAATCGCACATCATCGTAAAACGGAACGTAGAATTTAACTGGGCATCTCTCCAATTGCTTTTCTACAAGCTCCTCATGTGCTGTCTTCTTTCTTTTTAGAAGACCACTAATACGATAATATAGCTTGAGAAGATCGCCGCCACACTCTTCAGCAAATCCTTTTAATGTTGTTTGTGCGATTTCTGCTTTTCCCATTGAGTAGTTGTTAAAATGTAGATGCTGGTCAACCCAAGCACGAACAAACTTAGTCTTGTAAATCAGCCAGTGATAAGTAACAAATTCCAAAATCGGGGTTTTGGCGTACTTTTTCCGAAAATCGGTTTCATTATAAACGTAAATGTCTGGAGTTTCCGAATCAACAAGCTCTTGAAAAAGTTTGATAAATGTCCGGCGGTCATCTGGGTTGGGAAAGGCGCTAACACTGCGGTCGTTGATCTCGCGCATCAATTGGGTGACGCATATTTGGCTGGTTTGTTTAAAAACATTATCAATAGCATTTATCAGCATCGGTTCTCTATGCGAAATGACGGCCGATGGTGAGTAGTCCTTCTGCAAGTGCTTGCCTACAATATCTTTTAGACTAAAAAGGACCCAGCGAAAATCAGATGTCGAAACCTCGTTGATAAATGCGTATCCAACCTCAAATGTGGTATTGAACGCCGTCATTCCGACAATGTGAACAAGAAGAGGAAGATTTGAAGCTTTTGAAAAGTTGATAAACAATACCTCAGGATATTGCTGAAGCATTTCAACGCAATCGGTTGTAGTCCAAAACAAATGTGTCACAGTTCCGTTTTCGTCGACTTGATCCTCAATAAGTGCGTTGTCAAATCGTAAAGCGCCTACCAAAGCTCGTAGTTGATCAACTTTCTTGATTTCCTTACCGTCTCCGAGCTCCTTGGGAGTTCCTGGTGCAGTGTTGTGTTTTATTACTTGTGGAACAATAAAATCATCTTGGAGAGTCTTTTGAAAAAACGTAAATCTTCTTCTCTTAGCTGATGCTGCAGGTCCTGTAGGTCCATGATTGTGCTCAGCGCAAGACACCTTAAGAGTCCAAGATCCCTCTTCTTCAAGAACAGTGACTTTGAATGGGCACGGATCATAAATATTCGATTCAGGATTTGGTCTTTTTAGCGTTTGGGTATAGACCTTGTCGTGGTCACATGTGAATTCTACTTGGTCTTCCTTTTCCTTTTTTGAAACAGTAAAACCTTCGTCGTCAGCAAATTTTAAAACGTACTCGATCAAACTTGACTTTGTTATAAAAATTTTGGACTCTATCTGGTGAATGTAAGTGTGACCATTAGCATAGTCTGCAGACGAAATGAGTGATTCGCGGACGGCTGAAGGAAGGCTTTGGAATTCTTTGGCATTGACGTACTGATCGATGGGCCAAGGACGAGAAGACACTTTTGGGCTTGGAGAATCTTCGGTTGCCACTAATTTTTGTGATGAGAGAGCGGCGGCAGCAGGAGTTTCCTGCTTTTCATTAAGATCAGAATCTTTGTGGAGATCGTTTTTGACAGGTTCTTCAGAAGGATTTTTAGTAGTCATGAGAGGCGTGATTGCTAGATGATTTTTTTAATCAAAAAATGAAAATAAAATAAAATAAGAAAAAGCAGGCAGTTTTTTTTTAAAAAAAAAAGATTAAAAAAAATTATTTCAACTAGAAAAGGTTTTACAAGGTGTACAAATCTTCGCACCTCAATAACTGTGTGTGTTTATAGAGGGTATCTGTATTGGGAGGTAGCGCGGGGTGCGTGACCGTGGGGAAATGGGACAGAGACGGAAAAAATAATATTAAAAAAAATGTATAAATTAGACGTTTGGCAATTAGAAATAGCTGATGTCAAGAAAAAAAATAATATAAAAAGTAATAATGATAAAATTTTTCTTTCATTTTTTTTCCGGATAAACAAGATAAAAAAAAAATTTTAAAAGAAAAAAAAAAGTAACAAAACTCTTTTGTAAAATCTGGGGAAATTGTTGGCCTTTATATAACCCCCACCAAGGGCTTCAATAGGTGTGGTTGTGATAATTTTGGGGCTGATTGTAAGTGTAACAAACACACCAAAAATCCTTTAAGTGGCGGTACAAAAATGGCATAAGTCTCTAGTCTCATGTGCTTTATGGTGATTGTACTGTCATAAATATTCAGAAATCAATGACACGAATTTCTGCAGCAAAAGGTTGTTTTTTTTTTCGAAATTTTCAGTTGTTGATGATGAGATGTCTTGCCGGAGTAGCCGTCTGTTGCTCTGAAAAAAATAAAATATCAGTTATGTCACCATAGCAACTACTTTAAACTTATCGTTTAATTGCCCTGAAACAACAGCAGCTTTCCAAGAAAAAAAAAAAAAAAAAAAAAACACGCACTATAACGAATGACATTAACCTAGTCACGTGCCTAGGTTTATTTGTATTTACATGGCAAGTACTAGTTACTCGGATCCGCTATCGGGGTTTGAAGTAAAAAATAAATATAAAACTTATGACTTTATCTATTATGTGAGCTACTCCTGCTACATTTAAACACCCTTTTTTTGTTTTTCATGTCAGCCTTATTATTAAAAAAAAATCAAAACCAGCCCTTTTTTTCTCTCGATATCGCCGGTTGTATGTACCCACTAAGACTACACTCACACTGTGAAATCAATAATCAGGACTTGAAAAGTTTCTGAGGGGAACCCAAAAGCAGTTTAGAATACTTTATGTTTCGGCCACATTTTTTAATTAGTTCCGAAATAAGCTTGTGACCAATTGGCTTCGGAGTACCGGACTGTGACACTTCGGTGCTCACATAATTTATCTTGCGGAACGTAGCATTGGTGTATGCCTGTAGTCTAGACATGGCCACGGAAATCAGCCGGCCAACTTGAAAAGCCAATATTGCCCACAAGACAGAGTTTACTGAAGAATTATGCGCTCTCCAAGTCTTATCTATTAAGCGTCACGGCAGTTTACAAATGGATATTTATACATCCTGAAAAACGATTTACCCCTAAAGCTTGTTACCTGTCGTCAAATGCTATATGGATAATAACTATTTTTTTTTTTGAAGTATATGTGAAGAAAAAGAAAAAAAAAAAAAAAGCAGGTTTAAACCAGTTGGACGATGCTACCAGGAGCTTGTGTACTAAGTGACACTAGGTCTTGGCCGTGTGTGTTAACGTAGTTATAATAAGTAAGAAAATGTTCTCGCAGAGGTTAACGATAATAACATTCAAGTCAAGCGACATTTCAGATCCTCATTAAGAGTGACCCCACTTATGAAAAGTTAGATGAGAAACAGCATTTACAAATGCTTTTAATATTAACGGAATAGTAATTACGGTTGGTAGCTTTAAATTGGTTGCATCATTACGATATGAGTACTCTTGTTGTCCCTAAGCAGGTTTTTCTAACTCCCAATAATAATAATAATAATAATAATAATAATAATAATAATAATAATAATAATAATAATAATAATAATAATATAATAAT